>JASDQU010034201.1:16685-29828 GCA_032191745.1 Picea mariana | reverse complement strand
TCTAGCAGAGTTAACCATTTTTCTAGGGCTTCTGCATCTATCTGTCCTTCAAATACTGGAATGGAGCACCTTATAAATCTCTTTGACCTTATAATTCTCAGTACATTGCTTTTATGCGATCTACGTAAAAGCAATCCATATTTTTTGGTCAATTTCTATACAATCCATGGAGCGAATCCAATTTGGTGAGATTTTTAATTCAAATTCTTTCGCAAGGCAAGGTGCTTCCAAATTGGTCGCTTGATGAAGATGCACTTGTTACTATCGGAAAACATTGAAGGATGTGGGAAAAATTCTCCATCATTTCGTCCCTCTGTAGCGTGAGAGCTTGCTCAAGCAACAGACTGATAGGATCGTCTGCTCTGTCATTTTTATTTTATTTCGCTATGGAGGGTTTCTTGTGTGTGCGAGAGAGATTGTCTTTAAGAGAGACAAGCTCGAGACCGAACTTGCTATACTCAGACCTCGTCGGGGACATGCACTGAAAAAATGATCAAGAACAACATGCTCTGATACCACTGATCTGGATTATTTTCGGCACGAAATGAGATCAGAGATATAATAAAGAAATGCATAGAGATATTGCAGATATTCAATAATATAACAGAAATGTATCAGAGATGCAACCATAAACACAGATATACAGTAATACACAATTTCTATTAATGAAAGAAATGTATAGAGACAATAAAATTATAGAGTGAAAGACTCGCTAGAATGGTGGCAGCTTATCTCTGAGAAGAGATGCGACGACTACTCACATTCGCAAGAAGATGATTACAATGAGGCTCTGAAGGACTTTTTACAATAAAAAGGAATGCCCAAAACCCTAGACATCCAAAAACCTAACCCTAGGAGATGAAGCGCCAAAAGTCATGTGGGTCCCGTTTGGGTAAGTTAGTACATCAACTTCCCGGGGTCGTAACTTTTGCATACGATCTCCGTTTTAGGCGTATGATAGCTCGTTGGAAAGGTATCGTCGAGGAGATTCATTTTTGGGGCTCAATAATTCCTTCAACCATCATTGAGAACTTGGATCTCGAAAAACCTTCATTTGGGCCCTCAAAATGGCCTCAGAAGTTAAAAACTGCTAAAAATAGTAAATTGCCAAATTTGCAAGAAAACCATTTTGAGCCAGTCGAAAAAGGTGGGTATCCATTGTGTTGAGTTTCCGAGGGAGAGGGAAAAGCGTTTGCTGAATCTGCATCTTGGTGAGCTGCTTGCCTTGCTGGAGATGTCGCGCTGCTTAGTTTGTGGAAGTCTTTCACGAACCTGTTGAGGCTGAGGCTATTCAACAAGTCAGGCTACATGAGAGGATGGTGTGCAGAAGGAATATTTGTGCTTTGCTGCAATCTTGTCGACCTGCTTCTGTTGGATAGAAGGTTCTTGGGGCGAAGCTGTAGTGGTTGTAGTGTTCTTCTATTCCCCTTTTGAACAGATTGTGAAGAAGCTGAATTTTGCAGTATGAGATACTACCTTGCGACAAATTTTAGGTGGAACAATAGTCGGAACTACCTCTGGTATTCTGTAGAGATGACCCCCCGGAGAAATAATGACACTGTGGGGTCGAGACTCATAAACAACATGGCGCTTCCACATATATGGTTGGCCCAAGAGAACATCACAGACATCTAGTGTGGAAACATCACATAATACCTCATCCTTGAAGGGCTGGATGCCGTATGACAATCGACATTGCTGGTTGACACGAAGATCTCGACCTTGGTGAAGCCACCTGATGCTATATGGCTGCAGGTGTGGTGTTGTCGACAGTCCCAACTGTTTGATGACCTCTGCTGAGATGAGGTTCTTCTTGCTTTCGCTATCAACAATAAAATGCAGTGGGGTCCCCTTCACCCACATCTGTGAATGAAAAAGGCGCTCCCCCTCTTTAGGATCTGTTAGTTCTTCTGGTTGAATTGCTGCAGTCACGACAATAGTAGTGGGGTCTGCATCAATAATCTGTCCTTTACCAGTATTTTCAGAATCAGATTCTCAATCAGGGTTCGGTTCCTTGTCTTTGATCTCGACCACCAATGACTGTTTTGAGCGACATTCATTAGTGTTGTGCCTGAGGCTTTTGTGGAAATCGCACTTGTTGGCATTAGAAGTTACTCCTGGATTGCGACAGGAGTAAGCCTGAGGCCCATCAGTTTGAATGTCACAATTTGTTGATAAAGGGTGATGGATGGAAGTAAACTCAAAACAATATCGTTCTAACTCAGAAACTAGGCCGAGCATGCACAAGCAGATGAGGCCTTGATTCAATTTCAGGCAGTAAGTTGTAATAAGGGCGAGTAGGAGGAAGACTTCTGTAAGGAAATGTGAAGGGCTGCTGTAGGCATCGAGCTTCTAACAGCCCGTAGAAGAAAACTTTGAACACAAGAACCTCTTATATTCAAAAGCAAAACACTATAAGAACATAACAGTGCTATAATAAATCCTTTATCATAACACAATAATGACGATTCATGTGAATCATTCAGTCATGAAATCTTTGAGTATGAGATCGAAACAAGATGAAAAAGAGAGCTGACTTACATTAAACAAGGAAATTTCATATATAGATACATAGCCAAGAAAACCAGTGCTTCATTAAAACAGTCGGGAGCTCTGCTCTACCATCCATCCTTACAAAAATACCAAAACTTAGTATATATACTCAGAGAAATTTGCGCCCCTCATAGCAAGAGGGTAGATGAGACATTAAAGTCTAACTTAGCGTGTGCAGGTTCTTCTGGTCAGTTGAGGACACCAGATCGACATGGCTCTTTTAGGAAAAGTTGCACACAGGATGATCTTGGGCAGACTACCTGCTAGAACCTCCATGCTTTGCATTCATGGCTTGAGCTGAGGTCTCAACCACCTGCTCAATATTCATTAACTGCTTCTTCCATGAAGGGTGGCCGAGACTGAAAAATTTTTGCATTTCGGGTTTCGGCGATTCCCGATGCAATGGAAGAGCATCTCCCTTGTCTCTTGAACTCCCGGAAGCCAGAATGACGAAACGACTTTTGGTTGCTTTTCACATTTCGGGTTTCGACATTTTCCGATGCAGTGGAAGAGTGGCTCCCTTGTCTCTTGAACTCCCGGTAGCCGGAATGCCAAAATGACTTTTGGGCGCTTTTCACATTTTGGGTTTCAGCGATTCTCGATGCAGTGGAAGAGCGGCTCCCTTGTCTCTTGAACTCCCGGTAGCCGAAATGCCGAAACGAATTTTGGGCGCTTTTTGCATTTCGGGTTTCGGCGATTCTCGATGCAGTGGAAGAGCGGATCCCTTGTCTCTTGAAATCTCGGTAGCTGAAATGCCGAAACGACTTTTGGGCACTTTTCGCATTTCGGGTTTCGGGGTTTCCTGATGCAGTGGAAGAGAGACCCCGTGTCTTTTGAAGTCCCAGTAGCTGAAATGCCGAAACGACTTATCACTTTGCGACTTTGGTCATAATAGATGAGCTCATGCACTAAACCTCATGCAATTTTGTGACTCAAGCTTACCCGATGACCGTTGATCTGCTCCATTTGTGGATCCTCACTGTTGAAAACAAAATGCCCACTTGCTTGATTTTAAGCCCGAAATGGACTTCTTTTGTGCGCTGTGCTCGACGCTCATGACTGCTGCCTTTGAATAAAACTCATTTGATGGGTTTTTAAACCCCATTTCTATGCATTTACACCAAGGGTCTGAAATCAGAGAGAAAAAACACCTTGCAAGAATTGGCACTAACATTAGTCTCCATGGGGGATAGAGTCATCCCTGCAATGCTCTAAGAACTCCTTCTGCAGTTCCAGTTGCCTTCTGTTGGGCTATGGAGTCATTTATTAAGCTGAAAATAAATAGAAAAACAATGAAAGGAATATTTACAAAAAACAGAGGAGCCATCTAAGGCTCAAACAAAACATTTCTTCAGGAAATGCCCATTGACTGGGCCGTTAAAAACTTCTTCACCCTCCAAATCCTGCAACCTGTACGTGTTATTTAAGAATACTTCAGAGATTTTGAAGGGACCGATTCAGAGGGCATCAAACTTGTTGTGTTTTCCCCTATCCTGCCTGGGTGCATCCCACTTAAGCACCAAATCTCCAAGCTCGAATCCCTCCTTCCTGACCTTCCTGTCAAAGTTCTGCTTGATCTTCTATTGATAACCGTGAGTTGTGTCCATTACCTGCTCCTTGATCTGTTGCACTTCCACCAGTTGATGAATTCTTCTGACCATATGTTCTGGCTCTCCTTCATGATCTTGAAAGAATTTAGCTATAGGTAAAGCGAGTTGAGTGGGAAACAAAACCTCCGTCCCATAAACAAGTTGAAAAGGTGAGGTGCCCAGGGACTTCTTTGTTGTCACTCGATCGGCCCATAGGGCGAATTTGAGCTTTGAATCCTAGGCCCTCTCATTGTCTTCCAATAATATTTTAATGAGTTTGGTTAGACTTTTATTGGAAGATTCTTCCAGTCCATTTCCTTGAGGATAATAGGGAATGGAGTGAATTAGTGAAATATTGAACTGCTCACAGAACTTAACCAGAGGCTCAGACTTGAAAGAAACAACATTATCGGTGACAATTCTGCTGGGATAACCAAATCTGGCTATGATATCATCCAAGAAGCTGATAATTACCTTATGTGAAGCACTCCTGGTGGGGGAAACTTCTATCCACTTGGTGAAATAGTCTGTTGCAATCAGGATCCATCTATGCTAGCCACTTGAAGGAGGATGAATTTCCCTAATGAAGTCCAACCCCCACTGTTGAAAGGGTGCTAAAGCTACTATAGGCTTTAGTGGCAGAGATTTGAGCTGCTGCTTTCCTGAGAACCTTTGGCATTTGATGCAAGCTCTGACTTCTCTGTAGACATCAACAAATAAGGTGGGCTAGTAGTACCCAGCCCTGAGAATTTTTTGGGCTGTGGTCTTCTAGAAATGATGCCCTCCACAAAGGCCGCTGTGGAAATCAAATATAACTTTCTGGGCTTCCTGTGGATTCAGACACCTCAGAAACACCCCTAGAGGATCTCTCCAGTGCAAGACTTGGTCAATAAGGCAATCTATGACCGCCTTGAGATTTAAATCTCTTGCCTTGCTTTTTCCTATTCCATCAGGAGGCTTCAACTCTTGTAGAAAGTACAAAATGTCTCTGTACCAGGTGCATTCTGCTAGTGATAAGCCACCCATAGAGATTTTGCTGGGCAACTCAGCTTGCTGATTTCTTAAGAAAGCGTTGATGAAGATAACCCCCAAGGCCTTGCAATTAGATTCAGCCAGTAGCTTGGCTAAACCCTGCCCTTTTACCAACTTGGTGGGATTTATCTCTAGGTCAAACTCCAGGATCTTGGCAATCGATTTACCTCTTCTCCCATCTATGTCAGGCTGTATAAGGATGTCCTTCATAGAGGCTGAAGGAATGTATGTAGTCACTCTTGAATGCAAGACATAGACTCTGAAAGCTTTGAGGGCTTTCACCAAGTCATAGGCCTACTTCTCCATGATCTCATACCTGATTTCTGCATCTCTTAATGCCTTATTGAAGAAGGAAATGGGTTGCTCTCACTCTTCCTCATTTTTATGCAATAAGACCGCTGCTACTGTATCAAAAGAAGCAAAAGAAAAAATTAGGAAATCCTTGGAATAATCAGGACTGATCAGCACAGGTGCCTCAATCAATGCCTTTTTTATTTGGACAAAAGATTCCCTGGGTTCAACAGTTCATTTTACTTCATTTCCCTTTCTGAGCATGGCTGTGATGTGTTTCACCACCTCAAAAAAATTTGAGACGAACCTCCTCAGAAAGTTAATCTTCCCTAAAAAATCCTGAACTTCCTTTCTAGACCTAGGAAGTGATAGGGTCTGAATTGCCTCTACCCTGCTGGAATCAATTCTCACTCCCTCTGCTGATACTATATGGCCTAACAACTTCCCCTCCTTCATAGCAAACAAATATTTCTTGGGATTTAAGGATAGGCCAAACCTCCGACATTTCAAGAAAACTTTCCTCAAGTGACARCGGTGCTRCTTATTAGACCTGGAGAAGACTGTGATGTCATCCAGATAAATCACCACAAACTGATCTTTCTCCCCGATGAAGGCTATGYCCATGKCTYGCTGAAATGTTGCTCCTGCATTCATTAATCCAAAAGGCATTTTGGCATACATGAATGTGCCCCAAGGAGTGGTGAAGGTTGTTTTTTCTCTGTCCTCAGGCATGAMTGATATCTKATTATAGCCAGAAAAATCGTCAATCATGGATATCCTAGATGCACCAGTTACCCTCTGCAATATGTGTTCCATGTTGGGCAAGGGATAGTTGTCTTTCTTTGAGCTCCTGTTCAGGTTCCTGAAATCAACACAGAGCCTGATTTCTCCACTTTTCTTCTTCATCGGGACCAAATTGACCACCCACTCAGAATATCTCAAGGGGACAATGATTTGGGCATCTAACAACTTCTTGAATTCTCTCTCCATGATGAGCAACAACATGGGATTTATCTTTCTTAGCTTCTGCCTAAATGGCTTAGCCTCTCCCTTCAGTGGGATCTTGTGTTCAATGATAGCTGTGTCATATGTCTTGAGGTCTTCATAGGTCCATGCAAACACATCAGAAAATTCCCTTAATTACTCGGTATATTCGGCCCTCTTTTCTTTGGTCAAACTGCTTGACAACTTGACAAACTTAGGCTCCTCTTGTGTGCCGATGTTGCACTCTGTTGTATCATCATCTCCATTTGAAACCCCACCTTTTACTGCCACATCATTCCCATCGAAAAATCTTTCTAAAGGGATCAGTCCCTTCAGAATGTGATTGCTAGGCAGATGAATAATATGGTGATTAACAATTTTATTTAAAAATACCTCAAGGTGAGGGTGACTTTCGAGATCAGGATCCTGATCAATGTGCAATGCAGAAAATTCGTCGACGGACTGAAGAATTTTTTTGATTTCAAGATTGTCTTCGAATACCTTCCAATGCTTGATATTGTCTAGAACGGATGACTTGTATCTTATCTCGACCTCATATTTGATCTTTGGCGACAAAGGGATCTTGAATAGACTAGCTGAGATAGCTAAGGAATCGACCAAAGTATTTTCCTCTCTTGGAATAAAAGAAATGTTGAAAGCTGAGAAGAAATTATCAATCAGGTCCCACACTTCATTTTTGTAACTCTTGAGCCAAGGATGCTTAGCCCGATAAGCATTTCTGACTTGCTGGATTATCAACTCAGCATCTCTGAACACTGCTACCTCCTTAATTCCCATTTCTTTTGCAGCCCTCATACCCAGAACAAGAGCTTCATATTTTGCCACATTATTGGTAGCTTCAAATTCTAGCTTGTATGACAGGGATATGGTTTCCTGACAAGGCGACACAAAAACCACTCTAACGCCAATGCTTTCGCTAGAATAAGCTCCGTCAAAGAACATCTTCCAAACAAAGGTGGTTGGAGGAGGTATCTCATGATTAAATATGGGTTTCTTTCTAATTTGAAAAGGGGCTTCAGGAGTCTCAGTGATCTGCAATAAACTAGACCCCAAATCAGTGTCAAGTGCAAAGATGGGGTGATTAGCGGGGTCTACTTCGTCACTGAAATTGTAGGCCAACTGAGCTTCTCTGTACAACCTCCTGTGTTCCCCTCCAAATACTAAAATGGTGGCATATGTGAGATCCAGAGATCCAAGTTTTTTAATCCAAGATCTTGACAACATCATGCTGAACTTGGGGGGAACATCAGCTACTACAATGTCCATGACCACACTCTTCATTAGCAGCTAAAATAAAGAGACCACCAAGTCTTTGATGACTCCAAGGCATTGCACCCTCCTTGAATCAAAAGAGTACAAATNCCTTTGTCACTTCCAGTCCCAATTCTTCCATGACTATTTTGGGCATAAGGTTGTGGGAAGCTCCTGAATCCATGAGGCAATTATGCAACACCTTATCATGTATGTTCAGGGATGTGTAGAAGGGAGGGGATGAATCATCTCTATCTTCTACCATGGGACCTAGGACGACTGCTGGCTTCTCATCTTGAAGATTTACTGAGTCTGTAGAAGGTTGGGGGGACTCAGATTGTAGCAGCTTGGAGAGGGACCTTTTGAAATCTTCATTTTTAACTAGCTCTGAGAGGGGCACGGGAATTCTAATCTTTTGAATTTCATGCTCAAAACTGAAGGAGGGAAAAGGCTTAGGAGCTTCCCTTACCTCAGAGGCAGGTTCTTTGGTTGTTGGTGAAGTATTATGAGTTTTCTTCTCTTTGGTAGTGATTGTTACAGGCTTAGCAGATTTTTCCGCTATGAGGGGCTGATCATGGCTATCAAAATTTCCTTCTTTCTTCTTTGAACTAAGATGATATATGTTAGGAGTGTTGTTGGCCTTTTCCCCTTTACCCAACTCATTGACTTGACTGTTCATAAGGGATTCTTCATATATAGATTGAGTCAAATGGGGAAAAGGGAAGGTGTCTTCAATACAATGAATTTCAGGGTCGAGCTCATCTATCTCCTCTCCTTCCTCATGAGCAACTAGGTTATCTTGGAGAGGGGTTTGAATCCTCTGCTCATCTCTGTCTTTGCTCCTTTGTTCCCTTGGCAAATCCTGTGGCACATTGCTGCTAGGCCTTCTGAAGCCTCTGTTATCAGTATTTTGAGGATTTTTTTACATGGGCTTCCCTTCTAACTCCCACCTTTCCATTCTAGACGAAAGCAATTTTAGCACTTTAGTTACCTCATCCGTCTGAAAGGGAAGGGGAGAGGAATTAGATGGGGAGGCTTCAGGTCTCTTCCTGGATATGTCTCTATCAGCCTTATTCCTGAGTCGATTAACAACCAATATGTTATATTCTACTTCCACGACTGCATCCTGCATGTGAGCCAGAGTAGTTGCTCTCCTTTCCCTCAACAGAAGGCAGAAATTTGGGATCAAAAGCGCTAGCATAAGTGATTTTAGCAGAGGCTTCTGAGGGCTTTATTTCAGCAGGGATCTTATTGTACATTTTATTGAATCTCTTGGAGAAGTCAGAGACAGACTCTCCTTACTTTCTCTTCAAAGACCCAAACTCTGTCATGTAATACATGAAGTCTTTTTTGTCTCCCCATTGTCTCAAAAAGGCATTATCCAAAGCCTCAGTCCCATCAATAGATCTAGGAGGCAGGGCCCTAAAGCATTTTCTAGCCTCGCCTTCAAGGCTATGGATGAAAATCCTCATCCATACGTTTGCATGCATGATAACATGATCATCTGTAAAACTGCAAAAGGCTTCAAGGTGTTCTTTTGCAACTATGTCCCCTTCGCCTGTAAACTTAGGCAGCTGCTTAAGGTAGCTGTCTACTGGAAGGGCATTGAGAGGCTGAGGTAATAAAAGGGGAGCATACCTAGCAACTATTATAGCCTCCATTCTGGTCATGGGGGGATTTGGTCATGCCATAGGAATATTAGGTGGAGAAGAACTCAGAGGAGAAGGAGCTCAAACAGGGGATACTGGAAATGAGCTTACAGGTGGACAGGGAAACAATGGGGGATTCAGAGAGAAGGCTAAGGGGCTTGAGTCAGCGGATGCTTCTCTCTGTGCAGTAGCAACAATAGTAATAAGAGGAGGGGTGGTAAAGCTGGGGGTGGGGAAATATTCTATGGTCCTAGGTCTATGCCAAGGTACAACTTCAGGGGAGAGGGGAGTGACAAGGATTTCTCCCTCCAATCCTAGACCAGGAGGGGAGAACTCAGCAGGAACACTCCCGAAATTCAGGAAATGAGAAACTTCAGAAAAAGGTCTGCTAGGAAGCTGAGAAGAAGAAAATGGAGTTCCTACAGAAGGAGATGTCAAATTACCTGGTTCAGCGGTGGATGTTTCTCCTTCAGAAGCCTTTCCTTTTTTGAAAATCACCTCCAGATCAACTTCAGGTGTAGCTAGAGGCAGCTGTGGATGGGATCGCGTGTGTCTACCTCTGGAAGGCACAACTAAAACAACAGGTTCACCATAGTGGAGTCGTCATAATGGAGTCACCAGGTGCACAGTAGCAATCTAATAGGGCTCTGATGCATGATGCACCTTCAGAATCAGAGGCTCGATGTCGTTCAATCCCAAGGAAAATTTCCAACTTCGTCCTCGGCAACGGCGCCATAAATGTTGGCGTCAGAAGTCACTCCTGGATTGCGGCAGGAGTAAGTCTGAGGCCCATCAGTTTGAATGTCACGATTTGTTGATAAAGGGTGATGGATGTAAGTAAACTCAGAACAATATCGTTCTAACTCAGAAACTAGGCCGGGCATGCACAAGCAGATGAGGCCTTGATTCAATTTCAGGCAGTAAGTTGTAATAAGGGCGAGTAGGAGGAAGACTTCTGTAAGGAAATGTGAAGGGCTGTTGTAGGCATTGGGCTTCCAACAACTTGTAGAAGAAAACTTTGAACACAAGAACCTCTTATATTCAAAAGCAAAACACTAAAAGAAAATAACAACGCTATAATAAATCCTTTATCATAACATAATCATGACGATTCATGTGAATCATTCAGTATGAGATCAAAACAAGATGAAAAAGAGAGCTGCCTTACATTAAACAAGGAAATTTCATATACAGATACATAACTAAGAAAACTAGTGCTTCATTAAAACATTACAGTCGGGAGCTCTGCTCTACCATCCATCCTTACAAAAATACCAAAACAAAGTATATATACTTAGAGAAATTTGCCCCCCTCACAACGGGAGGGTAGATGAAACATTAAGGTCTAACTTAGCATGCGTAGGTTCTTTTGGTCAGTCGAGGACACCAGATCAGCATGGCTCTTTTAGGAAAACCTACACACAAGACAATCTTGGGCAGACTGCTTGCCAGAACCTCCATGCCCTGCATTCATGGCTTGAGCTGAGGTCTCAACCACTTGCTCAATATTCATTAACTGCTTCTTCCATGAAGGGTGGCTGAGACTGAAAATTTTTCTCATTTCGGGTTTCGACGATTCCCGATGCAGTGGAAGAATGACTCCCTTGTCTCTTGAACTCCCGATAGATAGAATGCTGAAACGACTTTTGGGCCCTTTTCACATTTCAGGTTTCGGTGATTCCTGATGCAGTGGAAGAGCGGCTCCCTTGTCTCTTGAACTCCCGGTAGCTGGAATGCCGAAACGACTTTTGGGCACTTTTCGCATTTCGGGTTTCGACGATTCCCGATGTAGTGGAAGAGCGGCTCCCTTGTCTCTTGAACTCTCGATAGCCGAAATGTCGAAACGGCTTTTGGGCACTTTTCGCATTTCAGGTTTCGGGGTTTCCCGATGCAGTGGAAGAGAGACCCCGTGTCTTTTGAAGTCCTGGTAGCCGAAATGCCGAAATGGTTTATCACTTCATGACCTTGGCCATAAGAGATGAGCCCATGAGCTAAACCTCGTGCAATTCCGCGACTCAAGCTTACCCGATGACCGTTGATCTGCTCCATCTGTGGATCCTCGCCGTTGAAAACAAAATTCCCGCTCGCTTGATTTTAAGCCCAAAATGGACTTCTTCTGTGCACTGCACTCGACGCTCATGATTGCGGCCTTTGAATAAAACTCATTTGATGGTTTTTTAAACCCCATTTCTACGCATTTACACCAAGGGTCTGAAATCGGAGAGAAACAACACCTTGCAAGAATTGGCGCTAACAACACCATTTTCCGGTGTCCTTCTTTGTCTTCCCGTGACCCTTCTTTTTATGTGGCTTGGAATGGTTTTCGAGAGACTGTCTGCTATGGCCGTCTTTGTCATACTTGGGTTGTTGCAGATTTGCAAACCCGAACTCCCATTTATTCTGGTGCTTAAATTTATGCTTGATTTTAACAACATATCAATAAGCAGCACCGAGTGATGAGATGTCCAAAAAATCCATTTCAGTTTGGATGTAGCTGTGTAGAGCCCCATGGTATTTCAGAACCAAATGTCATTCAAAGTCTTTGATACCTAGCTTGGTGTGCAAGGTATGGAAGGTATTGGTGAACTTCAGAACTGCTTGGCCCCTCTCTTGCCGCAGTGTGTTCCATCTCCTGTACTGGTCCTCATAGTTGCCAACAGGGTAATACCGTTCCTTTACTGCATCCAAAAAAAAATCCCAAGTGGGCTCGACCGCATATATTCTAGACTCCTCTGTGGAAATTTGTTCCCAGTAAGTTTCCCACCAATGTTTGAAATGAGGGAGAGCTTTAAGGAGTGCAAAGGTGTTCTTTTCTTTATTGAAAAAATTGTGAACAGAGAAATAACCTTCTAGCAGAGTTAACCATTTTTCTAGGGCTTCTGCATCTATCTGTCCTTCAAATAAAGGAATATCAAAATCAAATTGTACCTTGAAAGCCGAGGTGCTTATAAAGTGGTCACTTTATGAAGATGCACATGTTTCTATTGGTAGGCGTTGAAGGATGTGGGAAAAATTCTCCATCATTTCGTCCCTCTGTCCCGTGAGAGATTGCTAAAGCAACAGACTGATAGGATCATTTGCTCCATCGTTTTTATTTTCTTCTACCATTGAGGGTTTCTTGGGTGTGTGAGAGTGATTTTCTTCAATAGAGACAAGATCAATACCCGACTTGCTATACTCGGACCTCGTCGGGGACATGCACTGAAAAAACAATCAAGAACAACCTGCTCTGATACCATTGATCCAGATTATTTTCGGCACGAAATGAGATCGGAGATATAATAAAGAAATGCACAGAGATATCGCATATATTCAATAATATAACAGAAATGTATTAGAGATGCAACCATAAACACGTATATACAGTAATACATGATTTCTATTAATGAAAGAAATGTACAGAGACTGTAAAAATACAGAGTGAAAGACTCGCTAGAATGGTGGCAGCTTATCTCTGAGAAGAAATGTGATGGTTACTCGCATTCACAAGAAGATGATTACAATGAGGGTCTGAAGACCTTTTTACAATAAACAAGAATGCCAAAATCCCTAGACACCCAAAAACCTAACCCTAGGATATGAAGCGCCAAAATTCATGTGGGCCCCGTTTGGGTAAGTTAGTACATCAACTTCCCGGGGTCGTAACTTTTGCATACGATCTCCGTTTTAGGAATATGATAGCTTGTTGGAAAGGTATCATCGAGGAGATTCATTTTGGGGGCTCAATAATGCCTTCAAATATCATTTAGAACCTAAATATAGAAAAACCTTCA
>JASDQU010034198.1:2645-21926 GCA_032191745.1 Picea mariana | reverse complement strand
CATATACCCTGGAGAAGAATGGGAGAACCCATATGTTGCTTCCAATTAAGGATAAGGAGGTGAAGCTAGAGGTAAGAAACACTGTACTTCTCATGAGTGGGAAGAAACTTCTTACAGAGGTTAAGAAGAAAGAGGAACCACAATTCTTTGTGGTTAGGAAACCAAAGATTGTTTTGACTAGCACAAGAGTGGATGATTTACCAGAAGAAATTCAGGGTCTGCTGGAAGAGTTCGCTGATATAGTAGTGGACGTTCATTGCCACTGATCAGAAGTGTGAGTCACCATATTGACCTCATACTAGGAGCTAGTTTACCAAATAAATCCGTGTACAGATTGATGCCGCAAGAGAATGAAGAGGTAAAAAGGCAAGTGCAAGATTTGTTGGACAAAGGTTTGGTCAGGGAAAGCTTGAGTCCGTGTGCTGTTCCAACAATACTTAGTCCAAAGAAAGACGGAGGCTGGAGGATGTGTACTGACTCGAGGGTGATTACTAAGATAACCATCATGTACAGATTTCCATTGCCGAGGATGGATGATCTGATGGATTGCTTGAGTGGAGCAAAATACTTTTCAAAGATTGATTTGAAAAGCGGATATCATCAGATTCGCATGAGAGAAGGTGATGAGTGGAAGACAACATTCAAAACCAACAAAGGATTGTATGAATGGCTTGTTATGCCATTTGTCTTAACAAATGCACCGAGTACCTTCATGAGGTTGATGAATGAAGTCCTGAGGGAGTTCATCAGAAAATTTTTCATCGTGTATTTGGATGACATACTGATTTACAATAAATCAGTGGCTGAACACTTGAAGCATTTGGCTACAGTGATGAAGAGGCTACAGCAGGAGAAGCTATTGATAAACATGAAGAAGTATTCATTCATGAAGACAGAGCTCATTTATCTAGGGTTTTTTATATCTGCAGATGAGTTGAGGATGGATCCAGAGAAAGTGGATGTGATCAAGAATTGCCCATCACCGAAAAATATTTTTGAGGTGAGAAGCTTTCACAGATTAGCTAGTTTCTACCGAAATTTCATCAGGAATTTCAGTGGAATTAGTGCAGCGATGATGGATACAGTGAAGAAGCGAAATAAATATTTTCACTGGACACAAGAGGCTGAGAAGAGTTTCAGTCTGTTGAAACGAAAGATTACGGAACAATCAGTTTTGGTGTTTCCGGATTTCCGAAAGACATTTCAAGTGAAATGTGATGCAAGCGGGTTTGCAATCGGGGCAATCTTAAGTCAAGAAGACAGACCGATAACATACTTCAGTGAAATTAAAATACTCCACTTATGATAAGGAGTTTTATGCTATCATCCAGGCATTAAAGAAATGGAGGCATTACTTGATCTCGAAGGAGTTTGTTCTATATAGTGATAATCACGCATTACAGTTTGTGACTCAACAAGAGAAGTTGAATTAGAGACACATCAAATGGGTTGAGTATATGCAGAATTTCACATTTGTGATTAAACATATTTCTGGTACTGCTAACAAAGTTGCTGATGCTTTGAGCAGGAAGTGTTTGTTGTTGCAGGAGTTTCAAGTCAAAAAGTTGGGTTTTGATGTTCTCAGGGACATGTACACAGATGATCCAGATTTCAAAGAGGCGTACGAAGCAAATGAGAATTCAGTTCTCAAAGACAGGAGCCAATGGGCTGAATACATGATCCAGGAAGGATTGCTATTCAAGGGCAATCAACTGTGTATTCCGAAATGCTCCATGAGGGAGAATCTACTGAAGGAGAAACACAGTGGAGGATTGGCCGAACATTTCGGTCATGACAAAACATTCGCGAAGTTGAATGAGTCATATTTTTGGCCAGGAATGCGAGAAGATGTCAAAAGATTCGTAGACAGATGTAGAATTTGTCACCATTCCAAAGGAAGGAGATAGAATGCAGGTTTGTATCAACCATTGCCCATACTAGAGAGGCTGTGGGATGCAATTAGCATGGATTTTGTATTGGGGTTGACGAGAACACAAAGAGGTTTTGATTCCATCTTTGTGGTAGTGGATAGGTTTTCCAAGATGGCACACTTCATTTCATGTCAGAAAACCAGTGACGTAACTCACATTGCGAACCTATTTTTCAAAGAGGTCATTCGACTTCATGGCTTGCCGAGAAGTATAGTTTTGGATCGAGATACTAAGTTCATAGGGCATTTTTGGAGGACCTTATGGAAGAAGCTGGGAACTAATTTGATGTTTAGTTCAGCGTATCATCCTCAGACGGATGGACAGACAGAAGTGGTGAACATAAGTCTGGGAGACTTGCTAAGAAGCTTGGTGACAGAGCACCATAGCAGTTGGGACAACATACTACCACAGGACGAGTTTGCGTATAATGACTCAGTTAATAGGAGCACAGGCCAGAGTCCATTTCAGATTGTATATGGCGTGCAGCCGAGAGGAATTTCTGAATTAAGGGATTCATAATAGACTGCGACTAGAAGTGCTAGTGCAGAAGAATTCGCAGAGGTGATGAGAGAAATTCATAGCCAGGTGAAGCAACGACTGCTGGATTCAAGTCACGAATATAAGCGTAGAGCCGATCAGTGGAAGAGACAACTTCAGTTCGAGGTTGGTGAGTTAGTTCTGGCACATTTGAGAAAAGAAAGGTTCCCAAGAGGAACATATAATAAGCTAAAGATGAAGAAAATCGGGCCATGTAAGGTCTTGAAGAAAATTGGGACAAATGCTTATGAGATTGAATTACCCGATGGGGTCGGAATATCTACGATATTCAATATCTCAGATTTGTACCATATAAGGCTGAGGAAGCAGGAGCAGAAAATGAACAGCTAGTGATCTAGTGGTGAAAGCAAATGCTAGTTGCAGATAAGCCACAGATGGAGTGCATACTGGATAAAAGAATTGGTAAGAAGACCAGAAGGAAAGAATACTTTAAGTATCTGGTCAAATGGTAGGGCCATCCAGTTGAAGATGCCAGCTGGGAGAACGAGGCGGAGATCCAGAAGCATGGACAGACCGTGCGAGAGCTCATGGACAGGAGCCCATGAAATTTTTCAAGCAAGGGAGTATGATGCAGGAGCATCACCAACATCAAGTGAGCCAGCACGGAAGCGGGAGGCAGCTGGACAAGCACCAACACAAATTTTGAAAATCACCTTGGAAGTTGTTGCGCAGTCATAAATGTAATAATTTAATGAAGGCGCACTTGTATATTGTAACGGACCTTGAGCGGATTGTTCTCGTCCTTAGTAGGTAGAAAGCATTTAAAAGTAGTTAATGCAAGTAGATAGAATTTAATTCTAGATTAGACAGTTTCCAGAGCGCAAGAGGGAAACGGGATATAGACACCCTCATTGTGTATTGTAATATTATTATGGAAGGTTGGAGCAAGAATATGCAGAGAGCTGTGTGAAAACAACCATGTACAGACATTTGAATTAATAGAAAGGCTTTGATTCAAATTCATGGCATCGTGTTTGTTCTCTGTGTATGTCTATTGATTTATATGCTCATAGATGTTTACTTCCTGTCATGCATTGCTTTATGTGCTGTGTATGTGATTTCATGTGTTGAGATTGAAATCTGAGAGGAAGTAAGAATGAGTTTCAATTGTTTCTCTATCTGAGCAAGGATTCCTGCAAGGAGTGTAGTTGAAGTCGTCCGCAAGGAGTGCGTTGACAGAAGGCTCAGATAGTTTAACTCTTGTTCTCATTCGCCCATAAGTGCATTGGGGTTACAGGAGCCGTGAAAGGAGTGCGTAGGCCAGGGGAAAGTTTCAGAGGTGCGAACCTGAACAGAGCATTGAAAGACTGCTGCTGCAGGTGTGTGCAGAGTTGAAGTCTTCAAGCACTTGAAAGTGTTTGAAGGTTGCCGCAAGGAGTGCGAGCAAGACGTTTCTTTCTGAGGAATTGAAGCAGTGGAAAAGATTAGGGAATATAGAACCTTTGAGTAATTGTCAAGATAAGCATAGGGAGTTTGTGCCGTGAAGTGGTTAAACAGGTGTTGCAAGTTTGCGTGCAGGTGGACAAGTTTCCGTGGAGGAATACTTGGTTCGTTTCACAGAATAACTAAGGAAGAACGGACGGTCGGAATTCTCCGAAGAGGATTTTGCGATATCCCGTGAGTTGTCAGATCTCACGGAGAAGCAGGGGAGATACGGTGAAATATTCCCAAAGGGTTCAAAGCTCAGGAGGGGCAGGACCATAGATCCGAGTCACAAGGACTGTCGGATCTACATGTGGAATCGTGCATTGGAGTTTCGCAGGTGGAAGGCCCGTGAACATAGCAATAGGAATCCCGAAATCATGAAACGTGATATCCCAACGGCTAAGGGAGTACTGTGGGGCCACACGGGTCAGAGAGGTGGACAGGTGGCACACCATTTCGGGGTTTCGCAGTGAGAAGTCCCGAAACATTGACCTCAGGATTCGCGATATAGCGAAATCCAAAATCCCGATGAGGTGACAGGGTGTGGAAAAGTCAACTCGCGCGTGTATTTGGTAATCGACATATCGGGATTCGGGAGTCGGTAAAGCGAGTTGTTTGACATCGTGAGTGCCAAATTCAAGATAGGGAAACCTCGATAGAGAAAGTCAGCGTTGACTGTTATCGGGTTTCGGTGATTCATGAAACCAACATTTGACCTTAGGATTCACGAAGTCACGAAGTTCGATCTCCAGATTTATAAATAAGGGGGATCCCACGAGGATTACTGTGGGTGTATATTTCCCCATAGGGGAATAGAAGAATGTTAAAGTTCTTTGGGCCGTGTGAAGGGAGAAGATCCTGTGAGCGGACGTGTTGCCGAGCGCGACTGCGTCAACATGTCATTTACTAAATTAGTAAAAACCTTTCAGGGCCACCCTTGAAATACAATCATGATGATAAAATGGCATTAGCAGTTGTCCTCGCAGTCCAAAAATTGCGACACTATATTCTTCTTCGAACTACCAAGGTCGTAGCAAACTCCAACCCCATGCAGTACTTACTTAGTCTATGAGAAATTAATGGAAAATTTTCCTGATGGATCGTTATCCTTCAGGAATACGACCTAGAGTTCTCAAATCCCAAAAGCAAGAAATCTCTTGTCCTAGCCAAACTCATTACGGGTTTTCCCTCAGATGCAAAAGCCTACCCCATCAATGAGGATTTTCCTGACAAACACCTCATTTTCATCCTCTCCGATGACCACTGGTACGACGACCTCCTTGTATACCTTCGGACATAGAAGTTTGGGTGTCATCTCTCTCGAGATGATTGTCGACGCATTCGCCATCGGGCCCCTCAATACCTCCTCATCAAAGACGTTCTCTATTGACGTGGGTTCGACACCATTCTTCGCGGTGTCTTACCATCGACAAAGCTGACAAAGTATTGAACTATTGCCACAACGACACTTGCGGTGGTCACCTCTTGGGTATGTCCACCACCCAAAAAATCATTCGATCAGGGTACTTCTGGCCCACTTTGTTTTATGACTGTATCCACAGTTTCAGGCAATGCAAAAAATTCCAGCATTATGTAAACAAAGCACGAGTGCCACCAACCCTTCTACATCTAATCATAACAACCGACCCCTTATGTAAATGGGGCATGAACTTCATGACTTTCCATCCTCCATCGAGTAATGGACACAAGTACATTGTCATGGCCATCGATTACTTTACCAAATGGGTCGAAGCCATGCCCACTTTCAATAACACCGCTGACATAGTAGTGTATTTTTTCTTTAACCACATCATTACCCGATTCAGAGTCCCACTACAGTTAGTGTCCGACCATAGTAAACATTTTGAGAATGAGATATTTGCAGAACTCTCCTCAAAATTAGGCTTCTCCATGAGTTTGATTCCCCATACTATCCCCAGTCCAATGGACAAGTCGAGGATGTCAACAAAGTCCACAAAACCATGCTACAACGCACCGTCAACAAACATAAGACCAACTGGCATCATATGTTGTTTTCTGCATTATGGTCTTATTGCACGGCATTCAAAACTACCACCAGTTTTACACCGTTCCACCTAGTTCATGGGATAGAAGCCACTCTCCCCATCGAATGTGAAATCCCAACATTACACACTGCCATTGAGCTATTACCCAACACTGCTCCAATGGAGCAGCGCCTACTGAAATTAGACTCGCTTGATGAAAATCGTCGATCTTCATTACAAAATAATGATGCAGCTAAAAAATGGTCCAAAGCCACCTTCGACAGCCATGTCAACCTTCTCTCATTTAACGAAGGGGATCTCATGTTAGCCTACGATATTGCCCATGACACCCTCGACCATGGGAAATTCGAGTCATTATGGCATGGAACCTACATCGTCCAACACTACCTCACTAAAGGCGCCTACATATTGGCCTCTCCAAAAGGCCACCCTCTCAAAGAACTCGTCAACGGGTTGTACTTAAAGAAGTTGTATGCCTAAGCGTAGCCATCCTACCTTAGGATTTTCTTTGTACACATTTTTAGAGTTTTTATTCTTCTTTTCCACCACCACTCCTCATGTCTGATCTATAATCCATTTTATTTATAGATGCATCATCCATCAGCCTACCACATTGGTTACGCTGACATTGCCAGCCACTAGACCCAGAATCTCGCTTCGGTCGCTTGGGCCCTCTACACTCCCTTACATGTCCTGCTCCACACCAGTGGAATATGTTTGGGCTCAACCACCAACAACCAAGCCGATTACGACGCCGTCATTGGTCTCCTTGCCAAGTTCAGTCACTGCCACATTCATCACCTTAGCATTCTATTATAGTCCTAGCTTGTCGTCCTGCAACTCAACAATGTATATCATGTTCATGATCCTTGCCTCTTTCGCAAATAACTACAAGTTAGACTATTATCTCGCAACTTTGATTCAATCACATTTACATATATTCCAAGACAACTTAATCAAGTAGCAGATAACATGGCTAACCTAGTATTAGATTGGCATTTATCACATTAAACATCATTTTATACATAAGCATCATACATTTGTCACAACACATAAAAACAAAATCATACATAAAAATCATAACACATCAACACATGAATGATACAAAAAATATATCCATATATATATATATATAATCAAGTGTCATCAATGTTTATAAAAAATACATATACAATCGCCCATAGGCCAATGAATCCCCCCACCCCTATAGGTACAAAAATGGGTATCAACTACCCTATAAAAAAAAGGGCTCCCAAGCTCGTACATACACAACCGACACTCACGGTGCCCCCGGAGATCCCCCCCCAGGTCCTCTGTCAGCTGGAGGCATCCCACTAGCTGGGGGCACTCCACATCTAGAAGGCATCCGACCAGTCACTGCTGCCTCAGCTACTATCACTCCATGGATTAGGGTCACCACTCTGTCGGTATGCGCACACACTACTGCAGGACCTCCTTGTCCTGGATATGGGCCTACATTCCCTTAGGTACGCCCTGTAAAACCCGCTCAATGCATCAACGCAGGTCCTCCAACATCACTCCGGCCTCTTCCTATGGCTCATGCAGGCGTCGGTCACACTAGTTGTCGATGAGTCGACTCCTTGACCATCTCCGCCTCTCAGCCTCGGGGTCCCACATCTGCAAAACAACACCAGAGATAGTGTCAACATCCATATATACATATATAATAAATTCTATCTATCGAAATAAAAAAACATAAGAACATAATACAAAAATATACCTCATTGATCCCAGTCCTCCTCAGGAGGCAACATCATATATGGGTCGTGACGGTAGTCCATACCCGCGTATGGATACCTCAACATCACCTATGGCATTTGTCGCCACACTCGCATCATCGTGGCCATGAAATAGTGGCCACCCACTCCACCTCTATGTTCAACCAACACATGGGCCCATCGCATTAGTTGCGGCTCTCATTGCCCCATGGGATCGAGAACAATCCTTGAGCACAACAGAGGCACCCTCTCAAGAAACTAGGCCACCAGAATGGACTCGAAAGAAAAGTCACCAGAGTCGGATCTTCGACACTAGTTCACCTGTCCCATCATATTGGTGTGTAGAAGCACACCCTAAGCAAAAAGGTCCCCGTCGAGGACCTGATCCACTACTCTCAGCTGACCCCTAGTTATCTACTGAGTCCCCAAGGATCCGTAGATCCTCACCACCATAGCGGAAATGCACTTTGTCAAAAGATCATCTATCGCCTCAATACGAATCACTGAACCTGACATTGGATTCAGCCCTGTGCAGTGATGAGCTGACAAGTCACCCACTCAATCCTCCCCTGACAACTTGGGACTGATAGGAAGGTTCATCCCATGGAATGGGAGCCCCGTCAAGAAATACACATCCTCAGTGGTCGAGAATGTTAGTTATTTCCCTCTAACTATGAAGCACTGCAAATCAGTGCTCCACATCCCAATTAGATACTGAAGCAGGAACTCCTGCGACTGTATCAGAGGTCAGTCAAAGAACTTGAGAAACCCATAGGATGCCAAGTATCTCATAACATCCGGTTGTGCTCTCACTGCCTCCCATAGACAGTCCCAGTCCCTCTCTATCCAGTGCATTGGCATTGTGCTCTCGGAGTTTGCTGATCACCTGCATCCACACAAAACATTGGATCAACCTCATCATCCATAAAAAAGAATCCAAAATTCAAAAATTTCAACCCCTTATCCTTGCCTCAAGTGTGCGTCTTTCACCCAGACAGGTGCACACATGTGCATGCCTGTTCTTTGCATAGTTGTGCACTAATGTGTAACTGTCTAAGCAATAGGCGCATATGAGTGCGAGACTGTCAGTCAGACAGGTGCACATCTCATGTACGCATGTCTGCCCATCCCTTGTGCCCACACGCATGGCTGTGTCAAGAAAAACCACACATTGTGTGCTGGAAAATGGTTTATACCCTCACACATATGCATAAGTATTTCTCTTTTTCCCGCACACTGGTGGGCCCCTACCCAACAAATCCCATGTACGACCCTCTGTACAGTCCCTACCTACAAATTAAGAATTTCACAATATGCAGGAGGATAAGACCACTAACCTATCTCTCACCACTCCTGGATTAGTAGCATCACGCTCCTGTAATCTCCAAATCTCCTCAGAGAAATCTCGTCAATTCAGCTACAGTGACAGGTACAAATGAGGTGGCATTGTGGGCCCACCAGCCATATATAGCCCCCTTTTTCCAACTTCCACACTCTGTTACAAGAGCCCAAAGCCTTTGTTTTCTGATCCATTCTCGGCCATGGGATCTTGATCCCACCATCTACACATTCACATTCCTCGAGTCATCATCTGCACATGGCCCTAGAGGGGATTTTTTCTCACAACACGTTCAGGTATGCATGCTCATGTTCAATTGTATCAAATAGCTGTTATATGTTCTTTATCATCATATATTGTTCATGTTGAGTATTTGGTTTTCATGTGTGTAGGTACTTGTTTCACAAGCTTACAACCCCTTCAGGTATATGTTTGACACTAGCATGTAATTATTCCCTCTGTAAATCAATTGCATCTCCCAGTCATACCCTCTGACATTTACCTTTAAGGTCCTTACATTCGGCTCTACAATACCTTTATCTCTACTGCATTTGGGTACTATCACCTGGTAGCACTCTCCCCCACATGATTTGTCCCATTCATAGTTCCCCTTGGCAACTCGACACTCATGCTTATTTCTCCGCCTAGGGATGGGAGTCATGATAGTCTTATGCATTTCCGAGAATGAACCCCATACTTATTTTCATCATATTGCTAACTTTCCCAATGGACTCCCAAGTCATATCATCTCGGTTCTATTGATTGCATATCTATAGTATCATTATCCCTCCATCTCATCCAACATCAACTTGCCCATCTGCAGATTATCCTCCATCCATTTACCTAATACATAAACCCACCCATGGGGCCCCCACCCTCCACTAGTTTTCTTTCTCCAACTTGTGCCCTATTAGACCAAGTCATCTTTCACTGGGGCACCCGTTTCTGTATGATCAATCCAAATCATTATTTTTTTCTTTGGTAATTGTAAAAATCCTTTGTTTCCAGCATATACTTATCTTTTTTTGTCGTCACCCTTGATGGCCTCCCTTTTTCTGGAAAAACAACCCGTGTTGCCCTTGGCTAGGGCATCCACTCTCTTTTTATATCAACATCATTCATGAACCCTGAGTATCCCAATTCCATATACCCATAATATCTTATTTTGGTCACTTTGTTGGCCTCTGGCAAAATTTAACCCCATATCTAGTCATCCCCCTAACACTAGATCCAGTTTTATGGTTGCTGCCAATCACCCTCCAAAATTCCCCAAGCAAGGGAAGTCTTGAGTCTTACAAAATCTTGAATTTGTTCATGTTACCCGTTAGTACCTGATATCACCTATTACTCAGTGGATTTGATGAAGCCCTTTGCTTCTTGGAGTCATGTCTCCCTTCCTGTCGACATCAGCACAATTTCTAGAAGGGCAGCAATATTTTGACTCTCATTACCTTTACAATGAGGAGTCTCATACAACACAAAGAGAATCATCATTTCTTTCAAATTTCGTTGACCCCCATAACATTAAACTTCAACAAACTCTCATGTTACGGTGGGTCTTACTATGTGACTATTGCATTTGTTTCATACCAGTCGAAGACCTATGAATTCGTTAGGCCATCAATGCCTATGAGTCATCGACAATTGTTACAGTCGTCCTTGCCTCACTTCAGAGTCCATTCACCATGCTGAACTATCGATGAGTTATCTACATCAACATCCATCTTCAGTTACCATCTCACATTTTGGTTTCATGACACGAGCATGGGGCATGCCCGCCTCGTTTGTACACAGATTTTCTTTTTTTCTCCCTAGAGAAAGGTTTGGGTTCCACATTTTTCCTTCTCCCTCCAACAAATCACTCTTTCAGTTCCTCTCTTCACTCTTCATTACAATGGCACTCTCAAAAAAAGAAACATTGATGTATTTCGGCTATACGTATGCTCCTAACCTCACACATTATGGGGAATCTGTTATCACTGAAAAATCATCTGCAACATTTCACACAAATGGTTAAAGAAACACATCAATGCCAGTAACAATTAGTCCACCTACAACACCAAAATGCATTCAAAAGGAAAAAAACTATACAATTGGGTCAAAAATTGAAATGCATAGCTTCACCAAAGGAAGCACGTGCACAATGCACAGTATGCATGGGCCAACACAACCCTCAGCATGCACAATGCACAAAATGCACGACTGTGTATGAGAAAAGCCATGCACTTCTATTAATGACACATTTATGGATCTTGTCAACCCCTAAACCACTCATGGACCAACCCCCAACACGATTTGACACTCATATCTAAGCGAAATCTATCTTGGGGGTTGGTCAAGGGCTAAAGGGTGCCCTAAAAGACCCATTGTTGCCACTACAAACCAATTACATTTTTCCATGTATGAATGCTATAAATAAGAGACATGGGTGTGCTAAGAACCAAAGGTCTTCATAGTATTGTTATGATGCAAGAATACTTCCTTGGGAATCCTCTTTTCTCTTGGAAGCCTTCAAGCACCATTGCAATAGGCCATTCCACTCACCTCTTGAGGGAATAGGCATTGATGTTCTTCACCATTTTTCCATTTATTCCATTGTATGAAGAGATCTCAATTAGGGAACTCAAGATCCCTCCCAAGGAGGAAGAGGGAACTCATAAGTTCCTATTTTTCTCTACGGTGTTTTGCCTACTAATCTATTGATCCATTGGTATCATTACGTTGGTCATTGTTTGATTTTCATGGTTCTAAGTTTCTCATGCTTTCTAACATTTATTTCTTAGTTGTTTTAGTTTTATTTCTTTGTTTATACATGTGTTTGGATTATCTAACCCACTCACAAAAATTATGTCTTGTCTAGCAGGCTCATCTAAACATGCAAGTGTTGTTGTTTTTCTCACCCAAGTGACAAAACCAACACAACACAAAGTACACAAGAGATTTATCCCGGGAAAACCCAACAACCTTTATTCAATAGATTCTATTCACAAATAAAGTCCAATCAGATAAACCCTAGCACAAGTGATAGCTCAACCAGACATATCACCACAACTACAACAACAACATCATACAAAGGTAGCGCACCTACTTAAGGAGTAGCGCACAAGAGAGAGATACCAAAAGACTGAACAAGAATAAATTATGTAGCTACTACGTCACCTCCTCCAAACTTGCGCCTTGCTTCTATGTAGCTGGGAGAGTGAGTGAGTGAAAAAGTGATCCAAGACATCCTCTATTTATAGTATTTTTGGCCACTAGGCTGGGTTGACTTCTCCTCTGGACATGTTTCTTTTCATTATTACTTTATTCTCTGGGCCTACTTCTCTTCTAGGGTATTTCAATATCTTTTTAATGGATCTCTTGCTTCTGGAATATTCTATGCATCTAAGAAAGGTCATCTAGGAGGGACAGATCCTCCTACAGCCACCAAAATATCAACAATAAGTATAAGGGCATACACCCCCACCTTAGCCTCCATCATTTTATGCTTAAATTTTATTGGTTTAACAAGGGTTTGCTAAGAGAAGTATAAGTGCATACACCCTCTTAGCCTAAACCCTAGCTAGGGATACCTGCCTTGGGGATTAAGAGGATTTAAACCCCCAAGGAGGTAGTACCTTTATATATTTCTTTTCTTGACTCTATTAACCCAATCATTAAAGTAAATAGTCATCACTTGTTGCATTGGAGATATAAAATTGGTGCTTTGGGAAACGTGAAATTTCATGATTTTGAAGTTGTTCCTAGTGGAATCAAATCTATGTTATAAATGATTGCTTGAGCCATTAGGGTGTTTCATTTATCCAATTATTTATTGCTTCTTTTACAAATTTAACCTACATCCATTAGGGTTGCAAAAAACCCTAACCAAACTCTTCAATAACTCCTAATTTAACTGTTGAAAATTGCCTAAAATCTGCCCACATAATCTACTAAGTACAACATATCTTTTGGTAAGTTTTGAGAAAGTTTTAGTGGTTAAATATATTTCTGTAATAATAAGTTTGTTACAGCCATAAGGCTTATAAACATCATTGCAATTAGTTTTTTTTATGACAGCCTATCTTTTTGTGCTAAAGTCTTGTTCTATCATTGTTGAGCTAAACTAGTTTGTCTCGTGCTTATTCAATTGGAATTTTAGCACTTATATTGCAACACTTATTATATTTTATGTGTTAATATATATCATTTTATTATTTCTTCAATTAGGGACAACAAGCTTAACTTGCTTTTCCACCTAACATTACTATATGCAAGTGTGGCTTTTCTTGTGTCTCGGGTAGGTACAAACATCCTTTGTAGGCATCCAAAGACTTGGAAACCTTAAACCACCCGGAGATGAGTCATCAAAGACATCTTTACTCTTACATCATTGACATTTAGGGGGATACTTCTCTTATTTCCCTTCCATCCATATCAATCCCCCAAGGTTCACTGGGATCACCTCCCTAGAGTGACCTAGTCACCCTCGAAGTGCAGGACCTATATCGAGGTGACATTGGGTATATTGTCCCTTAGTTGTTTCCATTTTAGTGGTTGGGTTGGGATTTTCCCAACCTACAACTTGTGCGATAATAGGAAGGATCAACCCCTATTCATTTTAATCTTAGAAGGGGAAACCGCTCAATGAGCTATGCTCCAATACATGCTCCATAAAAATGACTTCAACCTTATTTATAGCTAGCTAGAGAAACCTAATCATAACCACTTTCTAACTACTTGATGTATATTCTTTAATGAGACCACATTGAATTTATTCCATGTTAACAAACCAGTGGGCCTCATTTAATAATAACAAACATAGTGGACTTAGTCCACCCTACATTGAATGACCACCATAACAAAACTATTATTACTACTTTGTTGGGAAACTTCCCTTGGAGTGTTCAAAGTTGTACTACTCCAGTTGGCATGATGTCTTCAATTGAATATGGCCCTAACCAGGTCATTTCTAGTTTCCTTGGATTTTTGTTTACTTTAATATTGTATAAAAGAACCAAGTCTCTAATGCCAATATATTTTTTCCTTACATTTATATCATGCGATGATTTTATTTCCACTTTTATACTTCTTGGTGGTGCAGTGCATTCATTCTTTCTTCCTCAAGCTTATTCAACTAGTTCAGTCATTCTTCCTTGTCTTTTGTCGATTCATATTACAATACTAAGGCTACTCTTTTTTCATTAGCTTTTTAATATAGAGGGATCACAACTTCCTATCCATAGACCAGTTTAAAAGGTGTTTGGATAGTCAACCTTTTGTAAGTAGTTCTATATGCTTGACAATAGGTACCTTATCATCCCAATCATCTATGTCAACCTTGCATATCTTTGTAATACCTTTGTTTAGGGTTTTATTAAAAGAATCTATTGCTCCATTTTCATGTGGATGATAGGATGAAATCTTCCTATGATCGATAAAAAAATCCTCCATTAATATTTGTATGGTACCATTCACAAAATGAGTTCCCAAATCACTTATTGTTGTCAGTGTGTAGCTAAACCTTGTAATGATATTTTCATAAATAAATTTGTCTATCACCTCTTTCGTGTAGGTCTTACTAGCTCCACATTTGTCCATTTTCTTAAGTATTCTAATGGTGTTATGACATATCAAGCTCCTGTCCTTTTTCCCATTTTTGGGAAAGGTATCACAAATTCGATGACACAGATTTCAATGGGGCCACTTGGTTTAACCAAATGTAAAGTAATTTTATCTTTCCACAATGGTTGACCTATCCTTTGTCACTTATCACACTTATATACTTTTTCTCTGCAATCCTATGTAGTTTGTCCCACCATAATCCTACTTGCAATATTTTTTTGCTATAGTATCTGCATGGAAGTGACCTGCTGTAGGACCAGTATATGCCTCATCAATTATACCATCTCTCATTTTATAATAAACATATTCTTAATCCATCAGAAAATCCTAATTTATAAAAATATCCATTTATTAGTGTATAAGGATCAACTTTCATAAAACGTACTTTTTCCTTTTTCTTTGATAAACTTTTAGGGGCCTTTCAATTTTCCTTCTTGCAAAAATTGGACATTTTTTGTCAATTCTTTAGGTGTAATCTCAATTTTAAATAAGTGAGCATATGAAAGGTGATCATATATTCATGTGTATTCTTCCTCTTTTTCCAAGTGGTCTAGCCCTACATTATTTTTCCTTGGTCAAAAAATTAGTGCAAATTCAGTTTCTTGAAACAACAAAATTCATCTGCAAATTCTTCCTTGATGGACTATCTTGTTGACCAACTATTTTAATTCTTGATAGTGTGTATAAAATACAAAAGGATTGGTCAAAAAATAGTGTCTAAACTTTTGCAGGGAAAAAATCATTCCAAGTCTTTCTCATTTAGTAGTTGAGTAGTTTCTTTTTTCCTTGTTCAACTTTTGACTAGCATATGCATTTGGGTGGTCGACTGGTGCATCTCCAAGTTGTGCAAGAATAAATTCAACAGTGATGTTGGATGCATCGACATGTACATGAATTTCTTCAACTGGTTGAGGAATCTCAAGATTAACACTTCAATTGGTTTGATTTTCAATAGCTTGGATTTTTCATTGTAATATGCGCTCCATGAAAATTCCACATCATTTTTAAGCAATTCATCCATTGGAAATGTAATATCTTAACAATGTATTATAAATTTTTGGTACTAATCATTATGAACCAAAGTAATTTTATCTGTTTTGTATTTATATTCGGTTTCAAGTTGAGTATCACTTCAATTTTTTCCATATCCACTATTATTCATCCTTGCAAACAACGCGGCTTAATAATATGGCAATATGTGTGGTGAATTTACACTTATTTATATTTAATGATAGATGTATCTGTCAACTTATTTCTGGCATCAGTTGAATGTTGAATCCGATGTATGTGATTTTTCAATTGGTTGTATATTGTCTAATCATCGAAATAGATTTCCATTGTTTTGTAAATATATTCTTGAAATTCCTCGACTTATATCCTCTAAAAGACAATAGAGGAATTTTTTAGTCCAAAGGGAATTACTCTATATGAAAATGACCCAATATCTAAGAAAAATGTTTTTTTTTTCCTGATCTTCCTTAGCAATTGGTACTTGATTAAAGCCCAAAAATCTCTTTGCAAATGAGTAATATTCATGTACTACTAGTTCATTTAATATTTCATTTGCAAATGGAGTTGGTTAGGGATCGATGAGTGTCACTTTTTTTTAACCCTATGAAGTCGCAGATCCTTCATTTTTTGGGACCATGCTTCTTTGGATTTACTATCATAGGGCTGGCCCATTCCAACTTATCTATAGGGTAAATAATTCCCACAACCAACACACCTTCAATCTCCTTTTTTCAATCCCCTTGTACATGTGTGTCAACTTATATGGCCTTTTTTTCACAGGTTTAGTTCCTAGTACCAAGTCAATTTTAATTTCCCCCATTTCTTTGACCAAACCCTTCATATATTTATAGTCTTTGGAAAATACATATTGATACTCTTTAAGTAGTTTGTTTCTCAGACTAGTAGTCACCAATTTTGGCCATCTTTGGTCGACCATCATTTGAAATATCGGATTTCATGCATTTTATTTTAGCATCCATCCATTTTTGTGCTTTTGTCTCATCCAATTTTCTTTCACCTTCATATACTTCATTTCATGCTAATGGAAAGGCGATTTCCTCCTTGTCTTCCAAGTCAACTTGTTTATACACTTTTAGAGTATGTTTTACTTCTCTTGTGACTTCTAGATTATCCCTCTTCCACCTAAATCTCTTCCTTGGAAAATATTCATTTTTCTTCTTGATTCATCATTTAATATGAATCTTTTGCTCCTGACATGATATCTTGTTACAATTTAAGGTTGACCCTATGTTGATTGTCGACTTGTTTTTTCTTTTTCACTCCTATTGTTTGGTCTTTTATAAAATCTTTGATTTGTATAACTACATCTTGTAAATTGGCTTTTGCTGGAACACATGAAAAGTATTTTATAAAATTTTCTTTCAATTCCCACTAGTTGCAAGTGTCACCTTCAACGGATTCGATTTTATACCATTTTAAGGAAAAAATTCCAATGTGTTTAGGAACATGTGAGACTATAATATCTCGTATAGATATATAATCCATCTCCACTCATTTCCACATAACCAGATATGTGCTTCTAACTCAAACCATGTTTTAGTATTTATTATGTTGGTTGCGACCATGAGTATCTTCCCTCCAAATATTTCAAAAATGTATGTTGTGGTCATGGTCCACGTCTGTAATCAAGTTGTGTGTGTGTCCCACCATCATTTCAACTTGTCTTGTGATCGGTTGTACCAAGCTCTGTGGGTAACCCTATTCTTCATCTATCTTTGATATTTCATCCACATGGACTACAATAAACTTTCATTCCTTAAATCTTAAGGGATGAAATGCAGTTGGTTTTGAATCTATGGATATTAAACTTTGGTATTGTCTAAACTCTTTTCTCATATACAATGGGTATTACTTTTATTTTTTATTTTTTTACAAAAGATGAGAGATTTTATTCATTAAAAAGGTGTGGTCGAAACCACCTGGTACAAAAAAAGTCTTGGATTATAACAAAATTCTAGCTTAGCTATATATTTCAACCACCCTAGTTCTTTCCTTCTACTATTACCTATCCATTTTCTAACACTCCTCCTAAATTGAGTAGTATAAACTTGGAAATATATACTGTTAAAATAGAAAAGTATGAAAAACATTTTCAAAGTTACATTAGATTCATCTCATTGGCATTTCCATGTTGAGTGCAGTCCATTTTTGTCTGATCCAAATCCTAGGAAGACACTAAAGGGAAATTTAAGTATGGTATTGGTGACTCTATCGATGCTACATAGCCACCCATGCTTCTATTTGAAAGAGAATTCTTCCAAATCACATCCCGTTTTGCCAATCATTATTTTGTAATGCTTCATTTTGGCTTCTTAGAGCATCAACTTCATCCTTAAGTTTCCCAATCAAAACCATGTGATAAACTAGGGTATCCAAAGCAAACAATACCAAAGAGATAAGGGAGCATGCCATGTCCTTGGCCTACATAGTTTCATTGTCCCTACTCTCCATTATGTTCCAATTTCCCATTATAACAAGAAAAAAGGCTCGAAGACTACTATGGGACAAAGGAGGAGACCTGTCAACTTCAAATAAAAAGGGATCTCAAAGGGAACCTCTGCCAGCTAGAAGGAATGCACTGAAACTAAATCTGATCCTACAAATGGTGAAAAAAGAGATGGAAATAATGCATAATTCAAGTACCAATGCAGAGGCTATGCAACCCACTAACAAATTCACAAACCCTCTTATGAGAAACCATTTCAAGATAAAGAAAACATGCTCCATACAATCCAACAAAGCATCCACTAGTAGGTCATATAGGATAAATTCCCCTGATATTTCCATATTACCATGAATTAACAAGAGATCTCTCGTACAATGAGTAATTTGAATGCTATGTACCTGAATAACCTTGAGAAGATAGTTACCCATGAGTAAATTGTTGGATCATGTTGTCGTTGATGCCAATGGTTTGATTGATTGATGTCAAGTGATTGATTGATGTCAAATGATTGATGATTGATGTAATATAATATGTATTTTCCTTGATGATAATGCATAGATGAAGATGGATCAATGAGTTGTCATTGATATGATGAAGATGGATCAATGAGTTGTCATTGATACATGATGAAGATGGATCATTGTGGTTTCATTTGTATATGATGAATTGTTGGAAAAATGTATAGATGACTCATTATTGTCTTATCATGATTGATAAGGTGCACAAATGGATGAACTCCAAAGTGGTCCCCTTATGGTGAAAGCCCTCATGGGAAGACGCTTTGCAGATTGAGTTATCCTCGAAGAATGGTTGGAGGACCCTTGCTATCATTATTTTCTTATCATGATTGATAAGGTGCACAAATGGATGAACTCCAAAATGGTCCCCTTATGGTGAAATCCCTCACGGGAAGACACTTTACGGATTGAGTTATCCTAGAAGAATGGTTGGAGGACCCATGCTTGTATGTGGAATAATGCGATAAAGATCAAGGAAATTGTTGGTGAAACTATCCTAGATGGATAGTGCTTGTCATGCCATTTTAGGTGGTATGTGGAATGTCACATAACTCCTCATGGTTTGAGAAATATGGCCTTACGAAGATGAAGGACCCCCACATGAAGGCTTGAAGCCCCCAAGGTCAAAGAAGTCAAAGTGACCTAAAAGAAGAAATCATTAT
>JASDQU010034196.1:2136-21926 GCA_032191745.1 Picea mariana | reverse complement strand
CTCAGGGGGGGTCCGGAATACCACCTTTACCCAAAAAACCATTTTCACCCAATTTTTCAAAACCACTCATTTTTTATCTATCTGACACCTTGTCTTTCTAAGCGGATTACAGGAAAATAGAGACGTATTTTAAAAAACCGAAAGATTGTTTTTTTAAGCATGGGATGAAGAACAAAAACCTCTCTTAATTCTTTCACAAGTTCCATGAACAAGGAGAATCAAAGCCATCTTCGAGCCCCATTTTTCCAGTTTTTCATTTTACTGTTACAGCCTTGATTTTGCGGGACCTGTTTCAACAAGATGGAGGTGAATTTGGCGAAAATGAAGGAGGTTTTTGTCCATAACATACCCATCCAAAATAATGTCCTTCCATTTTTCCCAGGTGTCACCGATTGGGAGATACAATCGTTTGAGCGTACCCCTATTTTTACTAGATTTGGCCAAATTTGCAGTCGTAGATTTTTGGGGATTTTTTGTTATTCTTGGCCGAGGTGGTTGAGTTTGACCTCCTAAGCCTGGGGAGAATCTGTTTTATAAATTTAAGTGATTCAAATGTGTAAGGATAGGTTGATCATTCAGGGACCATGATGTAAATCTTGTATCAGAGCTCACACAGCCATCTGTAGTTTCATCAATTCAATAATACAGTTGCAGCGGTTACATGATTCTTGTGTCAAATATATTGGTGAAGTGATCCTCCTATCAATTGTTTTCTCTATTTCCATATGCTTTCTTTCCTTATTATCTGGCAAAAGTTTATGAGCGGAATTTTTTGAAAGATACACTATGTTGCTAGCTGTGGATAATATTAATTTTTTCTTCTGATATTTAGTGGAAGAATTCTCCATTGCTCTGTTGCTAAATTGATCATTTATTTTTCCTCCTCTTTAATTTCATTTAATTTTACCTTTCTAGTAATTTTCCTACATTTCCCTGTAAGGCTGTCTATAGGATTTGTTTTTTTATTAAATCTCAGATTGTGACTCCATTTCCCAATGGCCCTTTTCTCCTGCTCCAACCAAACCAATTAAAAAATCCAAACTCAGAACCCAATAGCTAGCCTAATATCATATTCAAACAAATCTATATCAAACAAAGAGATCCCTCTCTGAGTCTTAGAGGGATAGATCCTTGACTCAAAGCGGTTTTGATGTTGCCTCTATGACTGCCTCCATAGCGTGGGGAAAATTACAGAGTGTTAACAGAATGGCGACCATACTGGGGACTTTCTCCAGTAGTACACTTCAAAGTTCCAGATCTGATCGCTGATGGTGGATAGCGACCAAACCAAAGAAGGCTGAAATCATTCACCTAGTGACTCCAACCAGCTCCATATCGGTTCCAATTCGAGGACTCCACTGGAGGAAGAACCTGAAACATGGCAAGGCAACCTAGAAAGATAAGATATTCAAACTCAAATTGCATTCAAGAAATCTTTGGTTTTATATGTAATTATGTTCTGTCTTATCCTAAACGTGATCAAAAGTACATTACTGAAGATTGCATTGACCACCTTCTCATTGAAGAGCCTCAAGAGACTAAACCCCAAATTGTAGATTATGTACATACTCATACACCTGTGTACATCCTAAATGCACCTGTAGAAATCTAAGTGAGACATAAGCCTCCTGCTTTATCTCCTACTCTCGCTAAACCTACAGATGGTTGTAAGCCTCTTGCTTCACCTCCTATACCTGCCAAAATCCCAGACAGATACAAGCCCCTAGATTTGCCTCCTATCCTCCATGACCTCCCTGCAAATTACACCAATAATTTTCCCAGGTTTGATGGAGAGAATGCCAATATTATTGCTGAAAAACACATCCAGAGGTTTGAAAATTTCCTTGACCTTTATGAGGTTGAAGATGACGATGTCTATGTGAGGATGTTTGCCTTGTCTTTGCGAAGAAATGTTAAAATTTGGTTTAAAAACCTCCCACTTGTAATCATCCGAAGGTTTCATCAGTTCATGCAAGTTTTCTTAGATAGGTGGGTGATCATGAGAAATAATTTTCTCATCCTATAAGAATATGACCACTTGAAAAGACAACGAGGGGAAAAAGTACAACAGTTTTCAGCAAGGTTCAATAAAGTATATCATGCAATTCTTATTGACATAAGGCCACCCCCAGGATCAGCTCACTTGCATTTCCCAGATGCCTTCGATCCTGAAATGGCATTCCAATTAAGAGAAAGGAACAATGCAACTCTCAAAGAAATGCAGAACATTGCAATTGATGTGTAGGCCAACTTGTTGATCAAAATGTCAAAGGTAAAAAACAAAGAAACAGAGCAGCTGAAATCTTCAGAATCTAAACTGGACATTTAGGCTAGCACCATGGAAGAGATGATGCAGAAAATTAGCAGAAGAGAAAAACTTGATGCTCAAAGACATCATGTTCCATTGATTTTAGAGAAAGAAAATGTCATTGTTCCCAAACATTTTGTAGCTCACCCTTGGTACCATGGTTTGGATAATGATTCTTTCATGTATTCAATTCATGACGTAGTCAAAGATGAAGCTCCATCTCAACTTACAGAGGAACAACCATCTGATATGATGTGCATGTTTGATGACATTTCTTACTTGGATAATATACCCAAGTGTGATCAGTATGATGATGAGCATGAGGCTGAAATAGATGTGGAATGTTCAAAGAAATCAACAGAAATTCGTTGGCAGGAAGAAGATCAGTTACAACTCAGATATGAAAATCAATCTACACATGGAAATTATGACAGCAATGATCAAAGTGCAAAAAATCACAGGGTAAGTGGAAACACTCTTCCCTTATGCTTATCATCTTTTCAATTCCTGAAAAGAAACTCTAGGCAAGTTGTAAATAGAAAAGCCATAAAATTTTCCGGTGAGTGAGTAGAGGATGTCATTGACGGCATGGGATCTATTTTAGACCAAAAATCATAGTCACTAATTTCCCTTGATTTTCAAAGTCCAGATTGACAAGGTCTTGAGACACCAAATTGTTTTGGCTTCCATTGTCCATAATCAGTAAAGCCAAGGCGTTTTTGATTTGGAAGTTATGGGTGAAGAGGGGTTGGGTGGATGCGTTTGAATATTCTTGGGTAATTAGAATCAATGAGGGATCTACTTCTGTGGGATTGTCCATAGAAGCTTCTTCGTTATCTCCTACTTGGGAAGGAGCAATGAGCTCAGTGAGTAGGGTTTTGTTAGTTTTTAGATTTTGGAGAATTCGACAATCTGATGAATTGTGTGAAGTATTTTTGTGGAATGAGCACTAGGGTGTCCTTGTATTTGTATTGGGTGTGGGGTTTTGAGCCCGAGTAGGTGGAAAGAAGGTAGACGTATGGGAGTTGGATGGTTGAGAGGCAGGGGGGTTGGTGTAGGGGCGGGACTGAGGAATACGACCTCTAGGAGCAACTTTCCTTTCTATTGCCAAACATCTCTGAAAACTTTTTTCTAAAGTTGGATTTTCAAATAGCTCTACTTCTCGATGGAATTGCATTAATAAACTAGCCACAAATTTTAATATGAGTACCTCTTCCGGATCTAGAACGTGAAGTAAGAGGTCCATCTTGCATAAGAAGTCTATGTATCCTTACACTCCTTGTGAAGGGAGTTGTCGAAGTTGGTGCCATTTGATCCATACAAATTGCAATACCCGGTTGGGTAGAAGCAATTTCTCAAGGCTTCGGAAAGTCGAGCCCAGGTTTTGATGGGTTGGGAAGTAGAGGATTTTGTATCATCCCCAATCTCTATCACAAATGTGGTCTTCTCTGGCTCTGTATCTCACCAAGTTTGTGCCAATCCTTCTAATTTCAAGGAAAAAATATGGAGATTTATTGCCTTGGTAAGGCATGGATATGTATTGAAATAGGTGGATAGGCTATGGATCCAAGAATACACAATTTCACCATTGGTTTTCCCAACAAATTTGGGTAGTTGGATTCGAGTGTCCAACTTGAAGGGATCTGGATTGTTTTGTTGTTGCATTCTGAGTAGCTTATTGAGGAAAGAGGCAAGATCATAGACGGGATTTGATGTGTTGGAATCTGAGTTGAATTCCGAAGGATATTTTCATGGAGGCCTTGTGAGTCCAGCTGAAGAGAAAAGGTGCCCCTAGGTTTCAATGATGAGCAGAGGACTCAAAACCCTAAAGAAACAGAGTTTGAACTGGTCTAGATGGAGAGATCTGTATTGTTTTAGATCTATGGAACTCCTCTTTGTGGAAATGGAGATGTGGGAACTCTTGGGGCTTATAAGATCTGTGGATCTTCTTGCATAAAAATGGAAACCCTGGAATTGGCAAACTCTAGATTATTTCATGAAAACCTCAAAAAACAAAATTTGGCTCAATCTTCAAGATCATAAGATTTTCCATGGATCTTAAGGCTCTGATACCAATTGATCTTCCCAAGAAGGTGATCTATAGGAGAAGGTGACCACGCAAGCCATGTCCTAGCTCTCTGACCAAAAACTCTCCTCGGGGGCGCAAATCTAAATAGGAGCACACCATTAGTTTGGGTGACCAAGAAATGGGAATCCGAACCGGGATGATCCAAGAGTGGACAAGAGGCTTTGGTGATCTTAGAGTGACATCTAGGGATTAATGGGAGAAGTACAGTGTAGCCATGGAAGAGGGCACACTCACTTCATTCCCACAAAGAAGAAGCCATCAAGGGTGCAAACCCCATTTGTTGCACCCTCCCTTTTGCCTCGGAAAAAAATTGAAGGAAATTATTTTCTCCCTGAGAGAGTGGCTAGCTAAGGGAATAAGATTGATCTCAGAGGTGGAATCACGGAAAACAGAGTCACCAAGAGGCAGCCATGAAGGAAGGTGCACTAATTATTCTTCATAAAAACCTAAAAACGAAATTGTCATGAATGTAAAATGCAAAACTCAGAAAAGAAAACAACCAAGACAGATAGCTTTAGTAGAACGGTAACAATGCTTTATTTTAGTCCCGTTTCACCTTATATACTAAGGGAACCATTTATTTTACATATATTTAATTCATCATCAAAATGTGAAGAAGTGTAGTGCCTAGGTGATTGACTTGTGTGCCCCAGGTGGGCGTTCCCCTAGGTGGTCTCCTTGGCCCAAGATGACTTGTATCCATGGGGTGGATTGTAGTGTTGTGGACTATGTGATATCAAATATCCGAGTTTACAACCAAAGAGTAAATTTTGAAATTTTAAATGCTCATGAGCTTGAATCTGATCATAGACCTTTACCCCCAACTATAAAATTTACCATGCACAAAATCCCCCTTGAAGACAACTTTGGTAACCAAAGAAATTCATTTTTTGAAAAAAACAAAGTTGATCTCTTTTTAAAGTACTTAAAAATTAATTAGATCTTCTATCATATAAAAACAATATTGAAGACATCTATCATAATTTTACAACCCTCTCTACCTCCATAAACAAATTATCGATTGAAGTGTTGTGTAAAAAGAAGAATAAATTTGCCAACCCTTTGTATGATAATGAGTGTAAACTTGAAATAAAATCCATTAGGGATTCCTATAATGATTCTTTGAAATATGATAATATTAATAGATCTACAAAGCCCTAATTAAAAGGAAAAGAAAACTCTACATAAAAAGAAGAAATAGTTCATATTTTTCACCTTTATAAAAAGGATCCAAATAAATTTTGGAGGAAAATTGTGACTCGTAAAACTAAGGACAATGTCATGATTCCCCTGAGAGACTAGAATTCCTACCTGATGTAGACCCCTGACCCTCGGGCCAGAATCCGCTACAGGATCGTTCTTCCTTTCGAATCCGTAGAACCAAAATTGTTCTTTCGGGCATTCCTGGTACCCCATGAATCCGATCCACAAGTCCTTCCCTAAATTCCCGCCCTGCACAATATGCACTAGGCGTGAGTCTTCACCCTTCAGCCAAGCCAAGAAATGCTTTTCGGGTTTCGCGTCTTCGGGATTCCTGATGTCGAGTCTCTGCCTCCTCGATTCCCCAAATGCCAAAATACCGAAATGTCTAATGTTGAATTGGCTCAATGGTGATTAGCCCCTGGCCAAACCTCGGTTCATGTGACCACTTTCCCATAACCAAAACCCTACTCCAAAGGCATTCCATATTTCGCGACTTCGGGATTTTCCAATGCAGGTTTCCTGACTCCTTATCCTCGATATGGTCAAAATGTCGAATCCTAAAATGTGTGACCATAACCCCACTCCAAAGGCATGTCGTGTTTCATGAATTCAGGGTTTCCAAAGTCGAAGTGCCCGGCTTCTTGTCCTCAGGATCTCCGAAAAGCTGAACCCCAAAATCTGTGACCCTATCCCATGACCTACAGGTACTCCTCCGAACGCTTCCAGGTTATCTCATTTCAGGACTTCATGATGCAAGGCTGCAACAATACTTGCCCCTTTGAACTCCTAGTATCTGAAATACCAAAGTACTAAAGCACGAAATGCCGGTCTTCTTCTCAAAAGGGAGATCAATGGCTCATAGCCTCCCCTGATCCGACGGCTCAGATCCTTTTGGGATTTCGTGGGTCAAGAGTCCGGAACTCTTACCCTTTGCATTACTGGTAGCTGAAATGCCAAAATCCTCCTTTTGGGGACTTTTGTCGGGTCCTCCCCTTTGCATACGAGGGTTAAACCTTGTGCAGCTTCTCCTGGATCTGATGGATATTGGCTATCTGCGCAAGATCTGATGGCCCATATCTCTTTCTCTTCCGCTGCACTTTCCTGTCTGCGCTTGGACATGAAACTCAACTATCCAGATCTCTTCCCTAGTGCTTGAAACAACGACAATTGTATCTCCCTCCTGCACTTGCACTTCTTCCCGAATTGGAATATTTTTTGAAGTATCAAAGGCCTCATCCTTTGCTTCCACTGCGAAGCTTATATCCTTGGTTCCCTCTTGCATTCTAAGGATGTTGTCCCTCTTGAGCTCCTCGAACTCTGAAATCTCCAAAGGGTCTTCTTGGCCTCCTGCTCCTTTTGGCTATGGCTTTGTGCGCAAAGGCATTATTCCTCTTGAGATTTATCCACTCTAAAACCTCAAAGGTTTTTCTCTTGACCTCTGCACTCCTTGAAAGATATTTTCACACAACAATGCTATCTCTTCTGAGCTTTGGGACTTAGAATAAGTCCTCACTTGCTTCCTCTCCTGCGCTTGACCTCCCGAGCTTCAGACTTGAAACAAAGTCTTCCTGCTCTCACTCCTTATGCTTGACGAGCCTTCAGACGACTATCTATCAACACTTCACTCAAGTGTTGGCCTAGTGAAATCCTTGCATAGGTCTTTGTACTCCTTGAGATTCAACTGCTCGGACCTCAATGGTGTTTGTCCCTTTCTCTCCTTGAAAGAATGGAAATTCCCTTTGGCAACTTCCTGCTCAATCACTCCTTCCTGAGCCTGCAAGGTGTTTAGTAAGAAGGTCTTCCCTTGACACTTCTCTTTCCTCTGAACTCAAACAAGAGTTCCTCTGTGCACTCTATACACCTACTCAATTCCCTCCTAGCAGAGCTTCCAGAGAATCCCTCAGTAGTTATGTTTGTCCTGTGCCTTCCTCTGCACATTCATTCCTTCAAGGTGTTCAACAACCTTGAGGCTTCTCCTTAAGTCAGTGACTTTCTCTGGTGTTCCCTCCTGGCATGTCTCTGTTTGAAATTCTATAGAATTCAGAAGTGAACTCCTTGCACTAGCTTATAGAACCCACACCATTCTATCATGCAACCTCTTGCATGAAGCCACAAAGAACCCAGACCTGGAATCAAAGAACTTACAGATAGGAAAATCTATCTATCCCTACAAATGCACACCTAACATACATATATAGCATATCATAAACATGTGAAGACATTCATCATACATAGAATAACATGCAGGAAAATCTTCTCTTTGTATTAATCAAGAAATGCCTCTTTACAATGTGTTTTGATCTCGGACTGCAACAGAGTCTCGATTGTCTCTTCTCTTTTCTCTATGTTCTACCTACTCTATTTAATTACATTGAATTTACAATGAATGGTTGTCTAGTCTGAATCAGATCTAGATCCCAGCCTTACAACCATTTAAGGCACCCTTTAACTAAAGCTTGTCCATATGCATGGAGTTTTGGCTCTTCGGCCTTACAAGCATTTAATACATTAAATTCAAAATTAAAAATTTGAAAGTGAGAGGGCTACGCCTCTCTCCTACCATTGAATGTGGGCTTGATGAGTTGGATAGATAGCGTGTAGCTGGCCTTTGGAGCGGTGCTCCTGCATCATACTCCTATACTATGAAAAATTCATGAGCTCCTGCTCATGATCTTCCCAGTCGCACTGTTGAAATCCTCTTAGATCCCAAACAGTTCTTTGGAGTGTCCATCTACTCCTCTGCTTCGTTGTTGCTACTGCTGCCCTGCTGCTATTACAGTTTCTCCTCTGCTCGGCTTCCCATTGCTGGCAGTCTCTACTGATCGGATCAATAGCCTGCTAATCTCCTCAATCTCCTCATCCAGTTGCTCCCATGGTTGGCTTTGTCCTTATAGTATGCTTGACTACACTTCTTCTCTGCAAATGGGTAGATCAACTAGATCTCCCATGCCATATTCATCATTCTTTATGGAACTGAGTGTACACTCTACTACAGACTCCAACTCTGCAGTCTTCTCACTGAACTGTTGTTCAACTTCTTCCTCTGATAGTTTTTCTTTTGCCATTTCTCCTGCTGGTGTATTTCTAGCTTCCTCCAGTCACTCCTTGGTCTGTTATTCTCCCTCATATGTTGTTGCATGCCTCGGCATTACATTAATCATCATCTGTTCAGCTCTCTGGCTGAAAATTCTGAGTGATTCCTCGGAATGCTCCTCTGCTAATATCTGCATGACTGTCTGCTCATGGCAGTCATCTACTGGTTATGGATGGCTTAACCAATCCTCCATCATCCCCAACTCCTTCTCCCATGGAGTGAGTATCTTCTCTCCATGTTCTTCTTTTGCTGTCAGCTTCAGTGCTACAGTCGTCTCCTTTTCATATTCCTAGCTGAAAATTTTGAGCCATTCTTCTGAATGCTCATCTCCTTCTCCTGGGGTAGACATCAGTGTCTGCTCCATTTCTTCCTCTTCTTTGACAATATCTACTGGCTGTCCTTCTCCTGTTACTGCCTCTGCAACACAAGCTCTCACCTCAAATGGGCGATGTGGCAGGAATATCTCAATTCCTCCAATGATCAAAATTCTCTTCTAATCTTCCCCTATCAACACTCTTTGTTGATATGAACTCTTCTCTGTGCTCAACTTCTCTCCCATGCCCACCTAGAAGATTGGGAATTCTTTGCTGCCTACTTGGCAGTCTATGAGATCAATCGATCTCATCTCATTTCCCTCTTGGCAATCTCAACTTTCATCTCTTCCCACCTGGCAGTTTATGAGATCTTCATCTAATGTCATATTAATTCTCTGTTGGCAATATGAAATTTCCTCACCATCCTCTTGACAGTCTATGAGATCCTCCAGTGATCTCATTTCATTGCCCACCTGGCAATTTCAACTTCATGTACTGCCCTCCTGGCAGTCTTTGAGATCTTCCAGTGATCTTAGTTCATCCTCAATGTCACTGAGATTTCTCCTAGTCTCTGGTTCACACACATGAACCATTTCCTATTCATCTTTGAAACTTTCAGCATGCCTCAACCATATTTTCAATAGCCTCCATTGTCCTCTAGCCAACAATTCCTTGACTGGCCACTTCACCTTCCTCCTCAGAGGCCATTCGTACACCCATCGTGATTTTTCATCATGTTGCACCTCCTCGCTCTTATCTCAGCGAGTTCTTTATCCATTTCATCCTTTCTCTGCTTCTAATGGTTTTTCATTCCACCGTGTCCATGGCCTTCAGTAGCCATCTTCCTGCCTTCTACCTGCCCTCTTGGCAAGTCCATTGTTGCCACTTTGCAACTGTGAGTGCTTCCAGCCTTTCCTTATAGTCCACCTGACTATCTACTTGACTGTTGCATATCTGCGAACAATCCTTCACCTTTTACCTATCTGTAAGATGCCTCTGTCACCTACAGAAGTCAAATCCCGCTCTAAATCCACACTAATGCAGACCCCTGACCCTCGGGCCAGAATATGCTATAGGATCGTTCTTCCTTTCGGATCCACAGAACCGAAATGGTTCTTTCGAGCCTTCCTGGTACCCCATGAATCTGATCCATAGGTCCTTCCCTGAATTCCCGCCCTGCACAATGTGCACTAGGCATGATTTTTCACCCTTCGTCCAAGCCAAGAAATGATGTTGAGTCTCTGCCTCCTCAATTCCCCAAACACCGAAATATCAAAATTTCGAATGCTAAAATGGATCAATGGTGATTAACCCTTGGCCAAACCTCGGTCTATGTGACCACTTTCCTATGACCATAGCCCTGCTCTAAAGGCATGATGCATTTCCCGACTTTGATATTTTCCAATGTAGGTTGCCCAACTCCTTGTTCTTGGGATGGCCGAAATGCCGAAATGTGTGACTACAACCCCACTCCAAAGGCACGTTGCGTTTCGTGACTTTGGTGTTTTCAATGCCGAAGTGTTTGGCTTCTTTTCCTCGGGATATCCAAAAAATCGAACCCCAAAATCTGTGACCCTGTCCCGTGACCTACGAGTACTTCTCTGAATGCTTTCGGGTTATCGCATTTTGGGACTTTGCGATGTAAGGCTGCAACAATCCTTCCCCCTTCAAACTCCCGGTATTTGAAATACCAAAGAACTGAAGCCTGAAATGACGGTCTTCCACTCCAAAGGGAGATCAACGACTCATAGCCTCCCCTGATTTGACAGCTCAGATCCTTTCAATATTTTGGGGGTCAAGAGTCTTGAACTCTTACCCTTTGCATTCTGGTAGCCGAAATGTTGAAATCCTCCTTTCGGGGACTTTCGTCGGGTCCTCTCCTTTGCATACAAGGGTTAAACCTCATGCAGTTTCTCCTAGATCCGATGGCTATCCGCTATCTATGCAAGATCTGACGGCCCATATCTCTTTCTCTTCCACTATGCTTTCCTTCCTGCGCTTGGACACGAAACTCCACGGTCCATATCTCTTCCCCAGTGCCTGAATCAACGAAAACTATAGCTCCCTCCTAAGCTTGCGCTTATTCCCGAATTGGAATATTTTCTTAAGTATCAAAGGCCTTGGCCTTTACTTCCTCTGTGAATCCTATATCCTTGGTTCCCGCCTGCTTTCTAAGGACGTTGTCCCTCCTAAGATCCTCAAACTCTGAAGCCTCCAAAGGGTCTTCTTGGCCTTCTGCTCCTTTCAGCTATGGCTCTATGTGCAAAGGAACTATTCCTCTTGAGCTTTATCCACTATAAAACCTCAAAGGGTTTTCTCTCGACCTCTGCACTCCTTGCAGGATCTTTGCACACAATAGTGCTATCTCTTCTGAGCTTTGGGACTTAGAATAAGTCCTCACTTGCTTTCGCTCCTATGCTTGACCTCCTGAGCTTCAAACTTGAAACAAAATCTTCCTGCGCTCACTCCTTATGCTTGACGAGCCTTCAAACGACTGTCTATCAACACTTCACTTGAGTTTTGGCCTAGTGCACTCCTTGCACAGGTCTTTGTACTTCTTAAGATTCAACTGCTCGGACCTCAATGGTCTATGTCCCTTTCTCTCCTTGAAGGGATGGAAATTCCCTCTGGCAACTTCCTGCTAAAAAACTCCTTGTTGAGCCTGTAGGGTGTTCAGTGACCCTGTGAAGGTATTCCGTTAACACTTCTCTTTCCTATGAACTCAAACAATAGTTCCTCTATGCACTCTATACACATGCTCAATGCCCTCCTGATAGAGCTTCCACATAATCCCTTAGTAGTTCTATCTGTCCTTTGCCTTCGTATGCACAGTCATTCCTTCAAGGTGTTCAACAACCTTAAGGCTTCTCCCTGAGTCAATGACTTCATGTGGTGTGCCCTCCTGGCACATCTCTATCTGAAATTCCGCAGAATTCAGAAGTGCACTCCTTGCACTGGCTTACAGAACCCACAACGTTTTGTCATGCAACCTCTTGCATGAAGCCACAAAGAACCTAGACCTGGAATCAAAGAACTCACAGATAGGAAAATTTATTTGTCCCTGCAAATGCACACCTAACATACATCTACAACATATCATAAACACATGAAGACATTCACCATACACAGAATAACATGCAGGAAAACTTCTCTTTGTATTAATCAAGAAATGCCTCTTTACAATGTGCTTTGTGCTTGGACTGCAATAGAGTCTTGGCTCTCTCTTCTCTCTTCTCTTTGTTCTACCTACTATATTTAATTACATTGAATTTACAATGAATGGTTGTCTAGTTTGAATCGAATCTAGATCCTAGCCTTACAACCATTTAAGGCACCCTTTAACTAAAGCCTGCGCATATGCATGGCTTTTTGGCTCTTCGACTTTACAAGCATTTAATACATTAAATTCCAAATTCAAAATTTGAAAGTGAGAGGGTTGTGCCTCTCTCCTCCCATTGAATGTGTGCTTGATGAGCTGGTTGGTTGACACGTAGCTGGGCTTTGGAGTGATTTTCCTGCATCACTACCTTAACAATCTTTACGAATATCGTAATGTCGTGAACAAAATTCTAAACGTTTCTACAAAAGATGATGTTTTTTCTATAGAAGACATAAAGTTTCGGGTTAAGCGTCCTACACATGGGAAAGCTAAGGACATCAAGAGCTACGAAGATTAAATATTTAAAATTAGAGTGCCTATTTTGATCCCTCAAATACACAAGCTCTTAAATTTAGCATTCAAGTGGGGATTCCCTAAAAGTTGCACTCAAATATTCATTGTACCTATTTTTAAAAGTGGCAATAAAATCAATACGTGTAATTATAGGACCATTATTATTAGCCCCATTTTATAAAATCTATATAGAATTATTTTGGAAAACAATATAAGAATATGGCTAGAAAGCCACTGAAAAAGAGCTAAAGGTCAAGCTGATTTTATAGGTTATAATTCAATTTTGGACCACCTTATCACAGTTAGGACCATTGCAAAGGTGTGTCGCAACAATAAAACTAATATCCTTTCTTGTTTTGTTGACTTTAGGAAAGCGTTTAACATTTTCCTAGGACCAACCTTTCGAATAGGTTAGAAGAGATAAAATTTCCCTCCAAGCTCAGACTTGTTGTTGTAATGTTGTATGAGAAGTTTATTTCCAAGTTTAGGAGCAATGAGGGTTGGTCAGAAGAAATGAACTACAATATAGGACTAAAGCAAGGTTGTCCTCTATCCCCTACCCTTTATAGCATTTACATTGACAAGTTAGAAGATTGTTTGGAAGTCACAGGTTGTGTTGGATCAACTCTTGCTATTATAGTAATCATCCTTCTTCTCCATGCCGATGATATTGTTCTTATGAAAAATAATCCCTATTACCTTAGTAAGCAACTTAGAATCCTCAAGAAATTATGCTCTAGTACATGTATAATTGTTAAAACTGAAAAAATGGAGGTTATGATCATTAAATCCAACAAGATTACCTACGATAATTTTTATATGGAAACAATATCTCGCAGAAGTTCCTTTGTACAAGTATCCTCGAATTGATATTCATCACAAGATCAATTGGAACTATCACATTGAGAAAAGAATAAATAGAGGGTGGAAATCTTATTATGAGCTTGAAAATAATTGTAAATTTGCACACCTTTGGCTACAGGATAAGAAAAAACTCTTCTTTCAGACTCTTGTCACTTCTATAATTTTATATGGATGTGAATCTTGGGGATTACGTATCTCTCAAGAATCATGGAGAAATATAGATAAGATCCAAAATAATTTTATAACTTATCATCTCAAAATTAAGGGAAATATAGAGTATCCTATCCTCCTCATCGAAGAAAGTCTTTCCCCCATTGAGATAACAACCATGATTAGGTACTTAATGTAAAAGAACAAGATAAACAACATGGATGACAATAGGCTCCCAAAAATTTCTTTAGACTCTATCCAAAATCAACAACAATAGAGGTCGGGATGGCATAATGATGCAAATATTGGATACATCATTGGGAAATAAAAGAAGAATTTATTCTGCAGAATACGTATGATATTAAAAATATTGTACATGCTAAATTTAAGGAGAATCTATGGTGTGATAAAGAATTAGAGGATAAAAAAAATTAAGATATTATAAGGAGGTAGCTAACCCTAACCTTGAAGATTAAAATTATCTCTCTATTTTGACTAGCGTAAAGAGGATAACAAATATTGACAAAATAAAAACTAATTCTCATTAGTTGCATAATGAAACTAGGGGTTGAGAAATTCCCAAAGCACCATGGAAATAAATAATCTCTCACCTTTGTGACATCCATAGGGTTCAAGATGAATATCACATTGTCCTATAGTGGCATGCGTATACCAAAATTAGATCCGAATTTCAAAATATTTGTCACAATACCGACCTTCCTAATGTTCCAAGTCATCAAAACTTTAGTAATATTGGAACACTTCCCTTAATAATTTTCAAGCATAGAAATAACATTTTAAAGAAATCCAAGTAATCTCTTACTTTTCTTAAGGTATGATAGACCAATTTTGGTCTAACCACCACCATCACACACACACACACACACACACACATATATTATTAAAATGACAATGATGATCCTAGTAAGACCAAAATTGGTGTATCTAACCTTAAGGAAACTAAAAATACTATTTATTTTATTTACAAAATTTTAATTTAGTAATTTATATTTTAAATATTTAATTTATTTTATTATTTTAAGAGAAATAAAGTACATTTTGCAATAAATGTTACTCATATTTATGTCACTCTAATATTTATAAATTAGAATTGAAAAAAATAATATTGCTAAATATTTAATGATCTTATTGATCATTGAATCCAATAATATCACTTATGATACCTTCCCTAACAACAACAACTTGGAGGAAGTGGATTCATACAAATATCTTGGAATATATATTCACCACAAGCTCAAGTGGAATTATAGCATTGAGAAAAGGATTATTGGGGGATGGGAAGCTTATTATGGGCTTGAAAACAATTGTAAATCAACGGATCTTTGAGACTCTTGTTAAGCATGTCATTCTTTATGGATGTGAAGGGATGTAATATTTCTAGTGAATCTTGGAGAAAGATAGAGAAAATAAAAAAGAATTTTAAAACCTACAATCTCAAAATTAAAGGAAATATGCCCTATCCCATCGTCCTCTTAGAGGCAAGCGTCTCCTCCATTGAGACAACAACTATGACTAGATACCTAATCTATAAGAAAAATCTAAACAACATGGAAGACAAGAGACTTCCTAAAATTGCTTCAAAATCCATTCATAACAATCGTCAACTCAAATAAGATTTAAGGATGGGCTAAAGATTTTGCAAAATAAGGATGCTATAAAAAATATCATCAAATCTAAATTTAAGGATAAATTGTGGTGTGATAAAGAGTTTGAGGAAAAAATAAAATTAAGGTATTATAAGGATGTCATCAAAATTATATCTTTGTTTAAAAAAAAACATTGTTAAGATAAGAACAAATTCTCAAGAGAACCATAGTGAAACTAGGCATTGGTCAATTCCTAAAACACCCTTTGAAAGAGTGTGTACCTTTGTTACACCAAGAAGGTTGAATATGAAAAACACATTATTTTAGATTGTCAAGCCTATACCCATATTAGATCTCAATTTCAAAATATGTTTCACACTACCAACCTTCCTAAGCTTGTAACTCAACAAAACTAGGGTGATATTGAAAAGCTTCTCTTATGATTTTCTAGCAAAGATATAAAATTCTAAAGAATTGCAAGTAATCCCTTATCCTCTTAAGGTCCCATAGAGCTATTCATCATCATCATATAAATTTATATTTTTAATTGGAAATTTGATAGTCACACATATCACAATATTATACACAAATAATAATTTCTATTACCTTACATTTCTGCACAATTACAACACTTATATAAATTTGGAAACAAATCCAACTATATCCAAACATAGAGATAGTTGTTGAGAGAATCTTTCAACAACCTCCAACAAATCTTCAACATATTCTAACCAAATCCAAACATAGCACACACCATTAATGGAAGCATTATCTCCAACAACCCCCCTTAATGCTTACATTACAAAAACTTACAATACTCAATAACAAATTACAATATTAATCATTGTCTTTCTTTGTCTATATCCACTATGAAATCTTCCAGTATACACTCTTTCTTCTCCGTATCTTTGAGCTTCCCTTTCAACTCATTTAAGATAACAACGCTTCTCACCATCATTAACAAATTTATAGAATTGATGCTTCTCGACTTCCTGAAGGAAAATCTTGATACTGAATTATCCTATGGATACACTACCATCCGTGGAATTCCCCCTAAGAGCAAAATTCGACAGTTATATAGGGCAGTGATCTGATTACTCTATATTTTCAGCAGTCAATTATACAACTGACCTTCTTTAAACACATCTGGATAACCTGTAACTGGCAATCTTGAAGCCTAAAGCACAACAAAATCCACTAGCATATAACAAAATGTAGATTTATTGGAATCAATAATAAATTTAATAATTCATATTACATTACTTTGTTCTTGATTGGTTCTGCTTCATATAAATTTTACAAACCTATTGTAAACACATCACACCACAAATATGCAGACTTATAAATAAAACAAAAGACTTGTGCTGGAGCACGAGCATTGTGGCAGTTTATACAATGCCTTTACTCGGACAAAGATTGCAGGAAGCCTTCTCTTTGCACATCCTGCAAGTGGGTAACAAATTACTATGCTCGAGCATATAATACATCAGATCCTCACTGTAAAATGGTGGCTACCAAATTGCAGCTCCTTGTTGCAGAATGACTGCTAGTGCAGGTGACAATCTCTACATAGCATACTCACGAGCTCCAATGCAAAGGGCATAATTCCTTCACACGAGCTCGGATATTTTAAGAAGTTATAACTCACTAAACCTGGGACAAATACATCATAACTACAAAATGACGTGGTGTAGGTGCTCCTAGAAAAAGCCTTTGCAGAGAATAATTTAAATGAGAGTGATTCGAACTCAAGCAGCGACAATTGCACGGATTTCCATTCTCAGAGTCCAATGCCTTCACTTCGAATGAATTTGAATCTCCAATCAAGAAATCTTGAACAAACAATCATATTCAAGATTTATGGTGGAATTGTACAAAACTGAGAGAGATCCTGCACCGAGATGATAATCCAAATGAAATCGGGATGGACTATAGATCGATGATGGGTTAGGAGATAAAAAAAAATGCCACAGAAATAAATATTCCGCAGGGCCTCAATGAATTCTCCTATGTTGTTCGTCTTCACAAAAAAATACTCACACGGAAAAACTAAAAAATAATTCAACACTTCAACAAGAAAACAACGCAATCCACTCTCCTATGCTAACCTATTTACAAAAGTTTGCTTATCATGGTTCTCACATCTACCTGGCACTTTTGAGAGGGAGTTAAGCCAAATCAGCTCTGATACCAAATTGAAAATTTGATAGTCTGAGATATCACAATATTATACATACAAATAATAATTTCTATTACCTTATCTTTGTACATAATTACAACACTTATATAAAAGTGGAATCAAATCTAACTATCTTCAAACATAGAGATAGTTGTTGAGAGAATCTCTTAACAACCTCCAACATATTCTAACCAAATCCAAACATAGCACACAATATTAATGGAAGCATTATCTCCAACATTTCTAAATTTAAAATAAAAATAATAATTATTATAAGTAAAAATATATAAATATAAAAAAAACCAACCTATAATTTTTTGTTAAATTTTAATAAAACAGAAAATATTTAATATTTGTAATACTTATTTATATTTATATTAATAAATTTCAGGTTATTAGATCAATAATAATAATAATAATAATCTATTTTTAAAATCGTGATCAGACACCAAATTGTGTATGAGAAATTAACCATGATTATCTACATCATATTTAAAAATAATGTTTATATATTATAGCTTATTGGAAGTTTGTATTTTTAGATCTATTACAACTTATTGAAAGCTTTTTATTTTTTGATTTGAAGTTACTATTAAACTATGCCAATAATTAATTTAATGATAGAAAAAAAAAAAGTAAATGACACATAGAATCATATATTTCTAAATTAAATTTAAATAGCCCAAGCTTGTATTTTTAGATTTGAAGTTACCATAAAACTATAACCATAAATAACTTAATGATAAAACTATAACCATAAATAACTTAATGATAGGAAAAAAGTGATCATTGTTATATTTAAAAAAGTAAATGACAGATAGAATCATATATTTGTAAAATTAAATAAAATGATGTAATAAAAAATATAATGATAGGAAAAATATATTAATTGTTGTATTTAAAAAGGTAAATGACGCATAGAATCATACATTGTAAATTTAAATGAAATTATATAATAGAGAATAAATTAGCTACTGTTTTGTTTACCAGAGTAAATCAGACACGGCAAAACACTGTTTTTCAATTTGAATCAAATTATGTAATAGAGAATAAATTAACCATTATTTTATTTAGAAGAGTGAATTTCATGCAAACCATTGTTTACCAGAATAAATTACACACAGCAAAACACTGTTTTTCAATTTAAATCAAATTATGTAATAGAGGATAAATTAACCAGTATTTTATTTAGAAGAGTGAATTTCATGCAAACCACTATTTCAAATTTTTAAAATTTAAATGAAATTATTTAACAGAAAATAAATTAACCATTATTTTATTTAGAAAAATGAATTGCAAGCTGCAAATCACTTTTATTAGAATCATATATTTTTAAATTTAAAATTATTACACCTTATAAATCACCCTTATGGCAATCATGTTATCTATAAAGTTACTATAAAACTAAGTCAATATAAAGTAATAATAAAAAAATAAATTAATAAAAAATAATTTAACACAAAATTATATTTTTGGAATTTTAAATTTACTCTAAAACTATGCCGTAATGAATAAATAACCATTATTTTATTTAAACTAGTGAATTCTACTCAAAAATCACCTAAATAATAAGTGTACTTTATAATAGAAAATAAACTAGCAACAAGCACATTTATGTAAAAAGTGGTTGATATACGTCATTTTCTATTTTTTTAAATTAATAGCGTCGATCGACGTATATTAACCACTTTTTACATAAATGTGGTTGTTGCTAGTTGACGTCTGACATGCATCACCACAACCATAAACATATTTTGATACAACTTAAATGTAATATTTAAATATTATTTAGTAATTACTTAATTATTATTTAAAATAAAATAATTAAAAATTTAATTAATATTCATATAAAATTAAATAATTTAATAATAATACTTAAATAATAAAAAATAATAATTTAATTATTAAATAAAAATAAGTTATTATTTCTTTATAAAAAATATTAAACAATAATAATTTATTATAAATTGATTATTTAATTATAGAAAATTAATTAATTAAAAATTATATATTAATATTTATTAATTAATAATAATTAAATTATTAATTCTCAATTGATTATAGATAATAAAATTAATATTAAATAAAAAATATTTATAAATTAAAAAATAATATAGAGAAATAAAAAAATTAATAAAAAATAAATTAATTATTAAAATAATACAATAACAATGGAAAAAATACATTTATATATTATAAATTAATATATAAAAAATAAAATAGTAAATAACAAAGTATTTAATAAAGTTAATAAAAACAAAAATAATAAAGTATTACATATAATAATAAGAAAGTAATAAAAAAATAAA
>JASDQU010034195.1:0-11796 GCA_032191745.1 Picea mariana | reverse complement strand
TGCATTTGAGCATTTTGTCCAGATTAGTTTGACAAAAAGGCAGTGTAAAAATAGGTGAGGAATAATCTCCTCATCGGCCTTACATAAAGTGCACCATCCCAGTCCTTCCATATTTCCAAGCTTCATTCTGTCCCAAATTGGGATTTTGTTTTTGATCAAGGACCACATGAAAATACAAGATTTTAAAGGGAATTTTAATTTCCACACCTCTGTCCACCACACGAGGGATCCAATTGAAGGAGATCAATGTTGATTTAAGAAAAATTTTCTTTTGGAGTGTAGACACCATGGGGAATATGTTGCCAAACCAATTCGCCCTCCATTACTGTGATTCAGATGTGTCCTATTTTGAGAGCTCTTATATAATCAAACCATATCCTAGAGAAATCCTCCCCCAAGACAAGTTGCTTGGCATCCTTCCAGGATTGACCACACATTATTGGTTTTGTTCATATCTATGATCTAATCTAAATGATATAACCCTTGCTCATGTAGTTGTTCAATCAGATCTCGGGGAAGGATGTGGTTTCTACCATTGTCCCGGCTAGGGGTCAGTGCCTAATATGAATTGAGTGCCTTTACCAACACACCATGCCAAACCATCCCCTACCACTTGAAAGGATTTGATAAGGGTTTTTCATATAATTGATCATTTTGAGGTCGTCTTTATTGGCCTTCTAATCCATTCCTCTACAGATTCAGGATTGATATATTTCCATGAGACTACTTTTGTCCAAAGACTATATGTGGTGATCCATCTCCAACAAGCTTTTGCTGGAAGGGTCTTTGAGAATATGTGTATATTTTTTAGTCCCCAACCTCCAAATAATTTTGGAGCAGCCAAGATTTCCCATTTTACCCATGGAAAGAMAAAGTGATCMTTTGTGCCAAMCCATAAGAATCTGAAGCATATACAMCTTACTTTTTCCAATATAMCTTTGRGAATCCAAGCTAGAGACATCYAATACAYMAKAATTTCTTCCAAGACTRATTTGACACATTTTCAAAAGCTTCAGAGACTYRYRATCTAGACACATTTGCAGAASCTTTAGGTCATCCAGATTGGGACACAATAATGAATGMAVAATATTRTTCCTTAATGGTGAACGATACTTGGGATATTGTACCTCTTCTAAGAGGATGATAACTTGTTATRTGTAAATGGGTGTACAAAAYTAAGTATGCATYARATGGAAGTGTTGAAAGACACAAGGCCTAGTTAGTTTCCAAAGGGTTCTCTCAAGTTGAAGGCATTGACTATAACGAAACCTTTACCCCCTATAGGCCAAATGAATTCCATCTTCCTTGTTCTATCCCTTGTTGTTTGACATAAATGAGAGGTCCATCAAATGGATGTTAAATCAGCCTTCTTGCATGGGGATTTGCAAGAATAAATCTACATGGAAAAATCTCTTAACTATGTCTAGAATGACTCCAGCCTTGTTTATTTCCTTAAGAAATTTCTGTATGGTATTAAGAAAGCCCCTCGAGCTTGGTATTCCATAATGGACAACTTTCTTCTAGACACCAGATTTTCTAGATGTCATTCTGACCCTAATGTACATACCAAGAAAGTAGGAAGCCATCTCATAATTGTTCTTCCTTATGTTAAGTGGTAGTAACCCTAAACTTTTAACCCATGTGAAATCTATCGTTAAAAGAAATTTGAAATGGCAGACTTAGGCTACTTGCATTATTTCCTTGGCCTCCAAGTATTCCAAATCAAGGAAGGAATCTTTCTTTCCCAATCTAAGTATGCTTGCGACCTTCTTCGTCTCTTTCACATTGATGATTCTAAACCAACCCCTTCTCTCTTCCAATACAGAGTCAAACTTGTTGCCACTTCTACTTCTCCCGGAGTTGATGCCACCTTGTACCGTCAGTTAGTTGGTAGCCTCTTATATTTGACTAATACACATCATGATCTTTCCTTTGTTTCTCATCTTGTTTCTGAGCATATGCAAACACCCCATGAAATCCATTGGAAAGCAACTAAAAGGATACTCCAGTATGTTCGAGGTACAATTCAGTTCAAGATGCATTACAGCTTAGGGGGGATTTATTGGTTGGTTTCACTAATTCAGATTGGGTCGAAGACCCTAATGATCAAAATTCTATTGTAGGTTATGTTTTTAGCCTTGGTTCAGGACCTGTCACCTGGGCCTATACAAAATAATATGATATTTCTCTTTCTTTAGCGTAAGCAGAGTACCAAGCAGCGGTTAATGCAAGTCAAGAATCTTTGTGGCTTCAAGAGATCCTTTCAGAGTTTGGATTCTAGTATTAGTATCCGACCATGCCCTGGTGCAACAATTAGAGTGCCACCAAGCTTTCCAAATATCTAATTCAACATCAACACATCAAATATATCGAGCTACATTTTCACTTCATCAGAAAGCTTATTCATGATTAAGTTATTGAAATTCTCTTTTTCCCTATAGAATATAAAGTTGCATACATTTTCACAAAGTCTCTTACATAAGCAGAGTTTTCCAAACTTCGATCTATGTTAGGAGTTCAAGAATTTTTCATTAATGGGGGATAGGATCTAATGCCTACTTCTTTTTCCTATTGTGTCTCCTTTGTAAATCCTTTAATCCTATCCCAAGTTGTTCTTAAGGGGGGATGTTAAGATATTTAGACACTTAGGATTTAGTTAACATCAACTTGGTCTAATGTGTCATTAGGTTAAAGTGTGTTTCTTAGTGTGTTTATTTAGTATGCATTTGTAATCTAACGGTCACGATATGTTCCCGATGTAAAGTGATACGACGACTCATATTATCCTCGATATTAATGGCTACAATGATCTGTGACTTAACACCCAATTGGTTTATGATCTCCATTTAAAGGACATGGAGGGTCATTTTTTGATGATTTATTGTGAGAAACTCTCTATAATCTATTTTATTCCGCATCGATAAATTTCTCCAAGTGGCCACGTTGGTTGGGGCCATAGATGTTTCCCCGTAGGGGTTTTAACACATAAACATCAGTGTGTTGATCTTTGATCTGGTTGTGTGAGTGTTTACTGAAGGTGTTCATCCTCTATTGGAATACATGTACTGTCGAACATGGGCCTCAAAAATCCCTTTCTATTTTCAAAGGCTCTTTCTACAAAAAATGTATGGAGCTTAATTCAAGGAACAAGTTTGTGAGTTCATGTAATAACAGATAAGTACATAGCCCCTAATATAGTGGAGGATTGGATTATAAATCCACTCAAACAAAAAAATAACACCTCAACAATTTGGAATTTTTTTATCTATACTTACCATCTGGTTAGAAACTTGTTGATTTAGCAAATTGGAAAAGGGGATAAAGTAAAAATTGGCCTTGACCCCTAGGTAGAGAGAAAAGGTATGCATAGACTTCCCCTTTATATGATTTAGGATTTGAGGAATAAAGGTTAATATTAGATTGGTCACAAACTAGGAAAGGTCCACTAATTGGAACCATCAATGGTTATCTTGGGAAGAAATTGGATTGGGGGCAGAGTATGCAGAAGAATGGAAATGATAAATAGAACTCCTAACAGGCAACAATGTTGGGCTTGTGGAAGAAGAGGATGAGTTGATCTGGTCTTTGAATCCAACTGGAAGGTTATGTTCCTAGATTAGGCTACAAAGCACTAGCAGAAGAAGGAATATAAGACCAACATATCAGGAGATGGAAAAGTATATGGAAATTAAAATTACCACCAAGAAATGAGATATTTATGTGGTTGAGCTTCTGCAACAAGGCTCCCACATGGGATGTTCTTTATAAGAGGAATTTCATAGGGTCGGTATGGTGCTAACAATGTAACCCAATAGAAGAATCTATATTTCATCTGATGATGGAATGTCCATACTTCAAGGAGGTATTGAAAGAGGTGGAAAGATTAATTGCAGGGACTGGGAATCTTTGGGGAGGGGAAAGTCTTGAAGAGGCCTTCAAAACCTAGTGTAGCAAAAATAAGACTTCCAGGATTAKAKCACTTCCACTTGACATAGTTTGGGGAGTATGGATTGCTAGGAATCAAAWTTTTTTTGAATATAAAGAGACTCTCCCCCTCAAATATCATTTCTAGTCCTTAAATATTTTAAATGCCTACACACATGTGTAGGAAAACTCTAGCTCTCATATACAAGGTGAAGTGGCTATAAATAAGGATTTTTCATGATTTTTTTTTATGGTGCATCCTAGGGGAACCCTCCTAAGGGAGGTTCAACAAACATATTATACTTATATTCATATCACAAAATTTCTTTTAAAGTGGAATTAGTAAATACACTAATGACTTATGTGAATTGATGACTTTAAAGATAGTCTTGAAACTAGCACAAGAGTTTGGTGTAACTTGTTGATGCTGAAACAAGAATGTTTCAATACCAAAATCTCAACCTCTTGTGAGTCTAGGTGGGAAGARGCAAGAATATTACCCTAATTTTTAAGCCCTGAAAATAATGCACATTAGACTCTAAAACATAAAATTCTAAGCATGAATTTCTTTGTATGGTTTTGCAATTATTTAATTTTTATTGTATTTTGCAATTGATATAATTTTGTATTTTGATTTTGTATGAAATGTTAAACAAAAGTTAATGATGAGTTAGTGAAAATTAAAAATACAAGTGCAAAACTTAAAAAAAGAAAATTAAACAGATTACAACTAAATTTGTTAATATTTAAAGGGAAAAACCTAAAAAAAATGTATAACTTGGTGTAATGAGTCATTTGTTTTCTTTTAAATGTTTCAATTAATAAAACAAAAGTTAGAAGTTAGACTAATAAACAAATTAAAAGAGAGAAAATATGAATTTGTTTTTTCATTGAAACTAAATTAAAGAAATAAAATAAACAAGATTGTTTTTTATTTTTTTAAATATTTAAGAATTGTATCAGAGGAAATAAAAGATTTAAACCATAACATAAATAAGAAGTTATTTCCAAAGACAAAAAGTTTGATCTTTTATTTAGACATAACCCCATACATTTTCTTAGATTCTTTGATGCTTTTAAGCCCCTGTGAGGACTTGGACCAGAGTTATTATCTTTAACTACTCTAGATGGAATTATCATCATACATAGAGTATTCAAGAATAAAAAAAAGAAGATAAAGAAGAACTAAGTTGGACATTAAACAAAGCAATGAGGCTACTATCTGCACAAAACAAAAATCGATTAGCATTGGAAATTTCAGACCTCTAATACAACAAACTTAGGAAAAAAAACCAGTTACCCCTTCGACACCATTAAAACTCAACCTTGCTTTTCTCATTCTACCACTTTGCAAGATGTCCCTTCTATTAATAGCTTCATCAAATCCCTGACTGAAAGTTAATGGAGGATGAATGATTTAAAAGAAATAATCTCACTCAACTGTTTGCATAACTCTCTCCAAAGTTTTTCCCTCTTGAAGCTAGTTGTTTGTCGTTTCTTTTATATCATTAGATGAGAAGTTTAAGTAATTAGAGGTAGTTTTATTTCTATCGAGTTGTAGTGAACCGTCTTGAACCATTTCCATCTTCTCTATTTAATAATATATATATGAAAATAACATTTGTTGGACAATTTTTTTCTTATCTGCATGTCAATTTTCTTTTGATGTCTTCATGAATAATATCATAAGTCTTTATATAAGTTGTTTCCATTTTGTTTATTGCAATTATGTAAACTCCTTGACATAAAGCAACTGCAACAACCCGTGATAAGTTGGCCTCATATACTGTAGAAAACAATAAATAGTTTTATCGTCATTCCAACCATCATAACCACAAACCCATGTAGGGAGAGATTGATGGAAAAGAGTCAGCATCACCTGCAATCCATGAGAACAAACCCTTTCAATTAAGCATTTGTATTGATATAGTGCGATAACATTTTCAAAACCATCAGGGGGTTCTTCTAGCATTATTCTGCTCCAATCAATACCCATACAAAAAACTATAGAACTCATCTCTTTAGCTAAATGAAACTTTTGGTCTAGACCAGAGACTAGGATTTTTCTCTTGACAACTAAAATTTGGCTGAGAAACCACCCATTTATGCTCATCTATAACATTTTCTAATCCATTCATTTGTCCCTCAAGAGTTCGATATAACGATTTCTCACCATTTTCTTTGATTGATTATGACTTGCTACATAAGAAAACGTGGGAACTTGTTCATGTGACCACTGTTCTTTCTCTTGCATTTGCTCACAATTTAAAATTTCTCACTCCTCTAATGGTATTTCGTACAAATCCTTACCCTGTCTTCAMCTAATTTCTCACTACTTCTAACTTTCGAACAAGTTTGTATTTCAAGCAAATTTGRCCACTGGTTTTATCTCCTTCGAATAGTAGTCATTATTGGTCGGGAGCTTGAGCCATGCATCTTCTTCGWTAAGTGCAGAAGTAGTTGAAATGGAAAAGAAAAAGTCATCATTGACCATATCTTTGTTTACTGGAAATATTTCGAGCACCTTCTATATATACACATAAACACCTTAACTCGAATACATGGTCTTGTGCTTGCCATAGAGCTCCAAGTTTTGTAGTAATAGATTAGGAGAAATAGTTGTAGTTGTCATAATAAGTTCTTTATCAACAACTTCACATGCAAAGTCTTTGTCTTCAGAGTCCTTCAACAAAAGTTGCAAAAACATGGGATAAATGTAGTCAATCATTTGATCATGGTATGCTTGATAAGTTCAGATGAAGCACTTCTCAGATTCTTCAAGGACTTAAATATCAATGTGGTTATGTTACTCAATATTGGAAACATGGCCTTTTTCTGAGAAATTAATAATTGACGCACAAGGTTCAGTGCTCAACAAACTACAATCCAYTCCTTCAATCATTTCTAACAATGAAATAAGATTAGCGTTCACATATGTAAGGTCCTTCCAACGAAAAGCTTCAATAAGCCAAGTGGCACCTCCAATTTCACCGAGAGGAATKTCATCGATTGGTACAAGATGAATATGAAGATGTACTCCAGTCGGATCAACCCCAAAGACATTATTTAAGAACATAGGGGATCGATACTTGTAACCAATCATCACATCACAAACTACATCTAGAGAACCCTAAAGACTATCCAAGCATGCATTGAAACCTTTTGTTCTAGGCGGAAGCACATTTTAGGATAGGTAAGCTACGTTCTTYARCAAACTRTTGAMTTCATACACATTTATGCTCTATCAAATTTGTGCCTTCTAAAAAGAGWAAAAGCCACAAGGATCTCATGTGTCACATTGAATATTGCAAGCACTGATTCTATGACTGATTTTTCCAGCTTCCATTTTCAAACAACTCCATTTTCTCGTCCCTAAACTTCAATAGAAAAACTCAAAGGGTTACTCCTATGAGATAGTTTCTCTAGATGAAAGCATTTCAATTGCCACATGAAGCACAATAAAATTATGTTTTTTATTCTCAATTTATCCTTCATCTTTACGACACTTGTGGTTCATATGTTAGCAATCTTTCTACAATTTAGAAAACCTAAGACCTCATGCTACAGTTTGTGGTGTAATATATGGTGTTTTTGTGATGTAGGGGACTTGGGCATCCAGATCACATCTAACAAATCCATAATTAGAGAGGAGAATACATGAGAATTTTCTATCAAGAATGTTTTAACTTGTTATTCCAACCTATTCATTGTTGGATTTGTAAGATTTGTATGAAATCTGAATAGCCTCACCAAAATGATGGAATTGCAATTTCATTTGGCATTTATTTGACAGAAGGAAGATGATTGATATCAACAATAACATGATATCCAATGTTGTCAAATAAATAAAAAAACGTACGATGGATCTTTCCTCTTATCCACATTGATGTGCTAGCAGATATACCTTAGGTGTTAAAAAKGCCATATGAAACGTCTTTGGGCATTGGCAATTTGATCCTCGCAAATTGTGTGTGATTTAAACAATTTTTTCTATGACTAGTCTCTTCCGATACGCTGATGTGCTACATTCTCCTTTCAATGCTTGATATACCCACAAAGAGGTTTGGTAAGMCAAAGGTTTATCCTTTCATGCRTTGGAATTTGATGTGTCATTTCAAATTAATATTTAATGTTTTCACCTGACTCGGTATTTAAAATGGAACTTCCTACACAATGATCACCAGTAATTACAATATGTGTTCTGACCTGAAATAGAGTCATGTGATCATCTATATGACCGGGTACAAAAATAACTTGAGAGTCTTGTCCACCACTACAAGAATAAAACCACAAAATCATGAGATGCCAAAGAACATGTTGATCATCTTCCAATAGAGATTTTGATTGATAGATTCCTCAACCCACTCAAACCTTCCAGGAATCATTTTAGTTGTTATGATTATAGTGCTTCCACAAGGTCATCAATCGTATACACCATCAACTTGTTGTACTACAATGTCATTTTCTTAAGTATTTCTTTCAGTCTTTGGTTCTAGGTATCAATAGTGATCCAGAATCGGATCTAGGAGCTTGATGGGGCTCAGAAAGGCCTAAAAATCAAAGTTCTTAGAATGGATTCAAAATGGACGTGTGCATAGGCCTTGTTGATATGAACCCAATGCAACTCAAACGGGATCAAACGAATCTCTTATGCTCAATTTATGATGATCTATTCGTTTTTCCAAACTAGTAAAAAGTCAACAGGCAAAAGGTCAATGTTGACGTCAGCATGACGTAGCATTGATACATGTGGCAGCACAACAGTAGGCTAACTAGGAAGATAACAATGGTCCAATCCCATTTCGACAAGTGGCAAATTTTGTGGGAAAATGAAAAGGTGCCATGTGGCACCCCATCATTTGTTAATTGGATAAAATTTTTGGAGGCTAGAGGAATCAAAACGGTGACCTCTACTATGGGGGAATGTTTTGAGACAGGTCGGATGGCCAACGTGCCAATGGTGGGACTTGTTAATAAAATTCCACTTTATATTATATAAATTAGTGTTTAATGCAAAGAGGAGACAGAAGGGGGTTGGGGCCTATCCCCAGCCTGTGAATTTATTGACATATCCCACATAACCAAAGGCTCGATGCTACTCCACTCCACATTTCGACGCAAAGATTTGGGGTAGATTCATAGCACCTTCCTGACATATGACTCGGGGGAAGTGACCATAACCCAGACGCAAATGTTGCGGTGCGGTCCTATGATATATTACCATATGACCATTACTTGCGGGCTAAGGGCCAACGCGCAGTCCTTAGGGGCTGGAGCTTGGAATTTTATTTCCATATGACCCTGTTTTGGAGCGCGCGCCTAGGCCCTTGGGGGTAATTTTGTTTTTTTATTACAACAATGGGTTTTGGCCTAGTTTTGGCCCAAATTGGGCAGTTTTGGAGATTTTTGGCCCTTTTTGGGGGATATTGGGCCCTTTTTGAGGCCAGATCTTGGGGGAAAGTTGGGAGATGGTTACCAACTTCAGATCTATATAAACCAATCCTTCTTGAGGCCATGACAGGAGATTCAGAGTAGGTTTATGCTGAATTTTTGCCAAGCCAAAGCCATTTTTATGCAGGGAAGTTGTTGAGGAGTGCACCTTTGCGGGCCATTTATGGGAGCTTTGGTCATCATATTTGAGTGTCATTTCTTTTGTTGGGTTCTTAATATCTATTAGAACAAGATGATATTAGGTTTGTAACCTTTTGGCACTGCTGTGATGTACTTATTTAGCTTTGAACAGAAATAAGAAAGCCTCACCCGCTAAGACAAACCCTCGGAGATGTAGGCAAGATTGTTGAACTCCGTTATCACATTGGTGTTATGGTTTGCTTCTGTTTTATGCTTCATTTTAGTTCTGTACATGTTTATATGGTTGTGATAACTTCTCATATCTTCTTCCTCTTTTATTAAGATTCCTAATTGGTTAAATAACACATGCTTAATAACTCAACCATAGTCGTGTAAAAGATCTTTTCAGATCAAATAGTCTTTCGTCTTCTTTTTGGAAGCACCCAAAAGATCATAACAATTATATTCAATAATGTGAAGACCCAAGCTCTTTGCAACCTGTCTAACAATGATTTGTTTACCACAACCTTCAAGGTTGTGCAAAAGCACTATCCTCTTTAAATTTAAATGAAAATGTAGAAGGACATAAGCAAGATGCCAACAAAGATGCCAAATGTCGCGCTATATCATCTCTCTGTAAGTTTGAAAAAGACATAAACCTGACAAAATGTCCCCTAGTACCACATGAGAAATTAAAGTCCATATAACTTTGGTAGTTTTAAGAGTTGAATAACTGCTAATAATAGCGATGATAGTAGTGATATCATAAGAGAACCTATGAGGGTGGAAAGTACAACTCTTGAAAATTCAAAATGGTCGTATTCTTCTCCATGACGAGAAAATTCACCAACCAAATCCCACATCTACTAGAGATTGTAAAAGCACCATTGATGGCTACATGATGTACAGGTACATGTATAATGTTTACCACCTAGTGATGGCTATAGCTACTAATAAATAGGTCCATAGGAAAATAACAGAGCACTTGCTTTTTCCAACTCCAAATAATTGTGTCAATGTACCAATCATGAGTGTGAAATAAGATAGCATTATGAATGAGTGAAGTGAGAAAATGAGCCATATTGAGCATGGGTCAAGAACCACGAAAATTTGGCCAAGTACCATGCTAAACTTGCCGAAAATTTGTATTTAATATGTAACCTTAAACGGTGCGACGAAATCTCACTGAGAGTGCACAAAATCTTTGTGCAAACAATGTGAATTGAGTGGGGATCTTGGCAATGTTTTGTCGGCTAAGAATTTTTGACCAAAATGGTGTTCAACATAACCTAATTACAATTTTTTGGAGACTCAAAGATAGTTATCCAATGAATGCACAGAGAAATTGCTCTTAGGAATTGAACATTAAGACCCTTCTATGATGAAGTTTTCAGAATATTGGCATTCTTGTCATATACCTCTTTATCTCACATTTACAGGGACAAGAAAAATGTTGTAGATGGGATCTCAAAAGTTGTAGTTGGGATGGAACAAGGGATCTAGATTATTTCAGTAATCCATAATGGACACACTGCAAAATATAATCATGAACCATGGACTTAATTGTATCTATTATAGTTTTAATCTTATTTTTTTTATAATRATATACTTGCACTAATCTTTAGATGAMAAATATAATGTATCTTTTTAAATGTCATTTTKGTWCTTTTTTAAGAGTTTACATAARCAAMTAAACATGAACACCTTGTTATTTTTTTGTGATGATGGATTGGACATATAAATGTCATGTAACGTGATAAAAAACACTTATGAATGCCACGAGCATGTGACAATGTGTTTTTTTATATTAATAAACATATAGGTTTTTTTTCCTTTGAAAAAAAAGTACACTAAAATTGGTATYGTAGCTCTTTCTTGTGTCAACACATGCCCAAGTTTTAGATAATTGTTTTCAACCTAGATATGTRTTTCAAAGCCTTTAAGCACAAAGATCTATTATTTGGCAGGTAAAATTGTGGTTGGGAATCATATACATAGGGAATACAAGTGGGGTCACTTGGTTGCACACCCTTGTACACTTGATATGACCCAAGTGGGGCATATATAGGCTTAAATGTATATGATAAGACCCGAAGGGGATCATATTCAGTGTCAAATGTATATGAAATGTGGTAAATTTATATGTAATTATGGTCAACCTAATGAAGGGTCCACTTCTGTAATGAGTGAATAGGTATATATAGAGATCATGTTGTCATTATTTAGGGGAGGATGTGATTTGGATGTATAAATGTATAGGGGTACTTGGAGGAGGTTCTCATATTACTTGAGTTAATATAT
>JASDQU010034192.1:11750-21927 GCA_032191745.1 Picea mariana | reverse complement strand
AGTTGTAGCTACCTTTGGAAGTCATTACTTCCCTTGAACAAAAACTATTGATTATTTCTTATATATTGTGCATGGTGTATTATGGTGTATTGGTGTAACTCTTATACTATTGTTCATTGTTCATTGGATATAATTGAATGGTTTAAGTATAATTTGAAAAAGGTTTTTAAATTGTACTTGATATTGATTCACCCCCCTCTCAGTATCAATAATAAAGCGTTAATTGGTTAGTTAATGCTTGTATATATTTAATAAAGGGTTTGGAACCCCACATGGGAACCCTGACCACTAGGTTGCAGGAAGCGGGTGCTTTGATGAGGTCTTTCACTTGGAAACTTTCAATATCCCGAGAGTTGATACGTTGATACACTGGCATGAAATCTCCTCTATGTATCTTGCCTTCTCTTGCATGCCTCCACCCAGGAAGGTTCTGTACTTGTCCTCCTTCTATTAGAAGGAACCTGTGTGGTTAATCTTTTTTGCAAGGATGGTACTTTGTGGTACATTTGGCTGACAATTGAACTATACTAGACAGGTCTTCCCATACATGTATTCATTAAGGGTGGTTAGTTGCTCAACCACCAATCATTCCTCATTAACTGATTTGTCTTGAAATATGGGATGAAGAAATAAATCTTCATATCTCAAAATTAAATATTATCAGCAAGGAGACTTGGATCCTCTTTAGCATGATGAACCCCTCTCTAGGTTCCTTTACTCTTTCCCCTAGTGGTATCATGGCCAGTAATTTAAGGCTTCAACCCCACAGTCAATTGTTGGCATTTACAATAATACATTTACAATGTTTTCATGCCATTGCATGGAAACCATAAATCATGATTAATTACATAAAATCATAGGTTTAGAAAGGGGGGTGTTACATATGTTTTGTGATCCAGGAGGATCCAACAATGCTCACAAATGTATAGGAGGATCTAGAATGCTCATAGAGGTCCAGGATGATATAGAAAATCTCAAATTATAACCATCTCAAATTATATTGAATACTACATCATTGCGTAGAGCTCAGTGATAGCTTTCCAATGATGCAAAAATCGCCTCAAATGGAGTTCACATGCAAAAGTTATGATTGGTCAAAGTTCAGGTCAAACCAGGAAAAATTCAAAGTCAAAGGGTGACACGTGTCACCACTGGCAGGGTGGCATGTGGAATGACCATACATCCATACGGTGCTGACATGGCCACACCATGAAGTGCCACATGGAACATCTTACATTTGACTGAGCAAGTGACTGGGAAATTCATATGGCACAGGTGGACTAATTATATGTTGATGTTAAGGTTTAATCTATTATTAGGTTTCTTTTAAATTCACTAGATAACCATAGCATATATAGGATCACTGAGAAATACACAATCACAAGAGACACATCATTTATCCCGGGAAACCCTCATGGGGGAGAAAACCCAGCAAAAACTTCCTTAATATAGATAGCCAATACAATGCCAAGAGAATAAACCAAACAATACATAAAGTCCTCTCCCAAGTATGCACCTATCTCTCTCTTCCTTCTTCTCCAACTGCAGCTCCAAACTTGCACTTTGATGAACAAGCGAGTGAGTAAACAAATGAGGCGTTGGCCTCTCTTATTTATACAATCTGGCAGGTGTTGAACTGAGGTGTCTTTTCACTAACAGGGCCGACTTCACTTCTGGGTGGTTATAACCACTTTAATATATTCTGGGGGCCGACTTCTCATTTATCCTATTACAATTAGGGTTTGACCAATCTGCAAAAGGGGATTTTTTCCTTTACAACACCTGACATGATCAATCCACAAAAGGGGATTGATCTAATGAATAATACATCAATAATAAATAGAATACTCTTTGCAGTTACTTTATTTCAACACTCCCCCTTAAAAAGAAGGGTATTCTACAACAACATTAGGCGAGAGAGAGGGAAGCATCATCAACAGCATCTTGGAACACTGACTGGCATATCTATAAATCATTGTAATTTTTTTTCATCATTAATATCATCATTCATAGCAGGGAGCTAGATTGGCATCATCATCCTCATTATCATGAGGCTAAGGTAACATCATCATCATCTTCAACGTGAGGCTAAAGTAACATCATCATCTTCGGCATGAAAGATGAAATAACATAATCATCATCATAATCATCTTTAGCAAGGAGCTGAAGTGGCATCATCATCATCATCTTCAACAAGAAACTAAAGTGGCATCATCATCATCAACTTCAACAAGAAGCTGAAGTGGCATCATCATCATCAACTTCAGCAAGAAATTGAAGTGGCATCGTCATCATCAATTGCATCAACATGGATTAGTATAACACTAATACATCATCATCATCAATAACAAAACAAGGTTGATACAACATCAAAAACAACAATATCACAGCACAAAGGCTAGAGCATCATAAACAACAACAACATCACAGCACGAAGGCTGGAGCATCATCAACATCAGCACTAGGCTAAGAGTCTTCAGCATGAAGCTGGATACACAATATCATCAGCACGATGCTGGCATCACAGCATGAGGTTGGCACATCATCACGGCACGAGGCTAGCACATTATCACAGCATGAGGTTGGCATGTCATCAGCACGAGGATGGAATCATGACACTTAAGTTGGCACATCATCAAAACACGAGGCTGGAACATCATCACAACACTTAAGCTGGCACATCATCACAGCAAATAAGTTGGCATGTCATCACAGTAATTAAGTTGGCACATCATCACAACAATTAAGCTGGAACATCATAACAACAATTAAGCTGGAACATCAACATTTTGTGGTACTCTGACAATACTTAAGGAGTTGCCCAGGAATCATAAGATTCCCTAGGATATAAAATCCTAACGGAGCTACCACGTGGTACTCTGACAAATCATCCTTATCGGACCTTCGGGATCTGCCCAGGAATCATAAGATTCCCTAGGATTATAAAAATCCTAACAGAGCTACCACTGCTAATCAGGATACCATAGTATCATCAGCACTACTCCTCCTTTCTAGGAAGGTCCTTTCGGACTATATCAAGCTTGTCTCAAAAGTATTTAAACTTTACACGAGACAGAGGCTTGGTCTGCAACCTGCTCATTTGAGCCAACATATTGGAGTTTTATAGTTCCTCTCTGCATCATATCATGGGTGAAGTGATATTGGATCTCTATGTGCTTCGACTCATCATCGAACACATGGTTCTCCATCATAGTCTTCTCCCTCTTGCTAGGAGAATCCTCTAGACACACATCAGGATTTGTACATCTGTAACATGCTTGATATGTATAGATCAATCTTGTAAGTCAATACTGACTTCTCTACTAGTCTCACGGAAGAATCCATATCCTAATCTATCTGACTGGGTTCCTTCTCTATTACTGAAACAAGGGTATCTTCCCAGGAGATTTCATATCTCCTAGAAGTTTCTGAAGCTACGATCTAGTTTTCTCACGGCATCTGTCTCCCAATCCTGTAAGTTGTCTCTTCATGTGATCCTTTCTAAGATCAAGCTTACTCTCGATTTCTTATAAGTCTACAAGGACTTCATTATCTCTTACAGGGTATACTTGGTGTTGAATACCAAGTCTAAATATGAAAGACAGAGTCAGGCTTCAAACGAGATTTGCTTCCCATTCTAATGTTTGGTCATCTTTGGAGCCTTATGCTCCTTTCAATCAATGTTCATATGAGATACTCTGAATCTCAAGAGATAGCTTCTTCTTGATCTTATTTGGTACATGAGTGTATATGGTCATGTACATAGTCTACTTCATGTCTCATATAATATGTTGCCTTCAACAACCTTCACTATAGCTTCCTCGGGGTTATCACCTATGACCTGAAACAAGGTCAACAAGCAAGAATAATACTCTTTTGATAATAGTAGATAAAACAATAGCATGAATAATCATCATAGTAGCTCCTTTAGAGCTATCACTTGTGACCTGTCTGAAGTAAAGATCAAAAGTAAGAAATACAATACGAAATGAGGTCCACACTCTTATAGTGTTGTGGTCAAACATTCCTCCATGGTAACCTGGAAATAACACAAGAGATTTCTCCTAGAGGAGATGTTATTTTGTATCAGGAAAATGATTACATTAAGCATTTATCTCAATATGCTCACATGCTACTAGCTATAGTACTTTTCAAAGACTAGTTATCAACTTTTCATGTGCAACTTTGAATCTTATGAACTTAATTAATCAAACCTGGAACCTAGAGCCTTGTCCTCAAGAATGAGTGTGTTGCTTTTCTTCCAAGTCTTCTTCACTCAAGATGACAAGTGCTTTCTTTAACCTATCTTATTGTACTAAGACAATATGTTATCTTGATAGAACATTTGGTTAGAGAATAAACTCTATGATCTCAACTTTAATCCATCTAATACCTTGACTTTAATTTTAATCAAAGGTTAGTATGATGGTCATAGCTACAACAAGCAACACTGATCAAAATAATGCCATAACAAATAGATGCATATCCGAATAATGACACATGGGTTGCATAATTTTTCTGAATGTGCTGGATCTTGAGATCTTTCTAAATCTATGGCAAGAGATCCCTTCTCCTGCAAATACCCTTCTAAAGCTTAACCATTTAAACATATGTGAGTACATACATTTGATAGAATTTGCAGGTAGTGGCACCATCTAGTAGCAACGGTAATAATTACCAACCCTTTTAAAACTTCAAGGGTGACTGCAACTAGTACTACAGCTGATACTTCTACTAATATTGCAACTGCAATTGATACTGCAATTGATTCTGAGACTACAACTGCAACTGTAACTTAGGGTTTCATGAGGAAACCCTAACTTTTCAAACTTCAAATTTTGAAATTATGATCTAGGGTATAGATGCACTGAGCTTAGGCGAGTAAGCTTGTGCAGCCATATTTCTGAAAATCCAAATTTTACCCCCTCAAACTTGACCAATGGAATTCTGGACTGGTGCTTTTGGTTTTCTGGTACTTCTAGTACTTCTGATACTCGAGTACTTCTAGTTTTCTAGTACTTATGGTACTCTGGTACTTCTGGTTTTCTAGTACTTCTAGTACTCTGGTACTTATGGTACTCTGGTATTTCTGGTTTTCTAGTACTTCTAGTACTTCTGGTACTTTGTGAAAACTAAGGTTTCACTTTCCGAGAGATCTACCCACTGAAAAGGTGTGTTGAAGGTGCCAAAGAATTCCTTGGGTTAGGGCACACTTTTCTAGATGGTTTTGAGGATGGAAATATTCTTCAATAAAAATCCCTAATTTTCATGTATGACAACAGCGACGTTTTTCTTCTTCTTGTGAAATATGCTCTCTTCAACTTAGCTCTGATACCATGTTAAGGTTTAAGCTAATATTAGGTTTCTTTTCAATTCAATAGATAACCATAGCATAGATAGGATCACTAAGAAATACACAATCACAAGAGACACATCATTTATCCTGGGAAACCCTCATGGGGGAGAAAACCCAGCAAAAGCTTCCTTAATAAGATAGCCAATACAATGCCAAGAGAATAAACCAAACAATACAGAAAGTCCTCTCCCAAGTATGCGCCTCTCTCTCTCTTCCTTCTTCTCCAACTGCAGCTCCAAAATTGCGCTCTGATGAACAAGTGAGTGAGTGAACAAATGAGGTGTTGGACTCTCTTATTTATATAATCTGGCAGGTGTTGAACTGAGGTGTCTTTTCACTGGCAGGGCCGACTTCACTTCTGGGTGGTTATAACCACTTTAATATATTATACTGACCACTTTAATAAATAGAATACTCTTTGTAGTTACATTATTTCAACAGTTGACACATGGAAATGTTAGACCAATGAGAGGTTGCCACATGGCAGACTCCCATTGGCCATTTATAGATAGGGTTGTTTAAAATTTTAGTTGGAGCCCGAAGGATCGAACCCGGGTCTTCCTCCAAACAACCTAACAACCTCACCAATATACCATGTGTTTGTTTCTTAACCATACATGTGATGACTTGTATTTAAGTTTTTTGAAGTGTTTAAATGGGCAGAAAAAGGGCCAAGGGATAAGCCCTTGACCCATGGTTGTATTCTAATACAATGTAACCATAACCCATACCTCGTGGGGGAATTAAAACTATACGCCAACCAACATAATGTTATATGATATGGTTTATAACAAAAAAAACCCAAAAAAATGGTGGTTGGTGGGGCTCGCACCCCTGACCTACTGTGTATAATGCCAACGTTTTAACCATTGTGCCAAAGGTGCCACACATTATGGGATGCCAAACAATTTGTATTTAACGTGGATGAAATGGTTACCCAAGGTACGAGGCTTGGTCAAGCTCGTGGCCTATTTAAGACTAGGCACACATCCCAATGAAGACACAGATCTCGAGGTTGGACAGATCCCAATGAGGAGGTATAGTACAGATGCATAGATTTGTGTGCCAAGAGAAAGCCAAGTTTGTGTTGCATAGATTTGCATGCCATGAAGTACTTTGTCCAAACATAGGCTTGTTTATACTCATTTTTCTCATTTTCTCGAAAGGAGTATGATGGTGATGTTATTTTTGTGCTAAGATGTTGTCTATAAAAGTATTAGTCCATCTTTCCATTAATGAGCACTATAGTGCATCGTTTGGCGTGTAAAGAGGGTAAAATTGAGCTAGTTCAGAATATGGTCGACTTTATACTCATTTTTCTCATCATTTCGCAAGGAATTCAATGGTAAACTCTATATCTTAGTTTGAGCAGTGAAATTGAAGAGTGACTTCAAATTTGGTTTTGTAAGTCCATTTTGCATTGTAATTTGACATTTTGAGATGATGAAGAGTAGTCTCGCTATTTGAAGAGAACTTAGAGATGAAGTAAACTATGTCATCAATATTGTATAACTTGAGTTATTTTATTTTCTGATGTGTTATCTCATAATTCTTCAAATTAATTATTATTTTATGATATTTTGAATAATAAGCACATCATCATTTTTCTACAAATCAACCCAATACAATCAAGTATTATTTTGAATCAAGTTAGATGATCAAATGGGTTTTTAAATATTAATATTAGTATCTAAGGATTTTTGGATCAAGTGGTATCTGAGCTAGTTTTTTACATGCATTTTCAAGTTGTTGATGTGACGAGGTCCAATACTTAAGTTGGTGAAGGTTTTGAAAGCTCTTAACATAGATCTTGTTGAGAAGACAACATGAGTAAAGCTCTCGTGAAGTTAAGGCTCCAGAAGGACATTAATCGACAAATTTAGAAGGAGAATTATGAATTAAGGATGCGGTTACAATCTCTCAAGGAAGAGAATAAGAAGCTACAAGATCGATTGATATGTCATGAGGAGTTCCATAGAGGTATTTTTCATGAGTTGGAAAGGAAGTTGGATACTAAGGATCAGGCATCACTATCCCCATTCCATGAATATTGGAAAGTAGAGAATGTAAAGTCTTTGATGCAAGAGAAACTAACTCCTTCAAAAGGAATGATCGAGAAAGATGATTCCTCATATTCTTATTTTTCCCTTCAAGATGGAGAATGCTCAAGGATGTCTAAAGAAAGGAGAACTTCATATGACGAGGTCCTTCATAAGTAGTTAGATTTACCTTCCATCCTAGGGAAAGGTAACAGATGTAAGACATCTCCAGAAAGAGATGTGCATTCTAAAGAGGGAATGAAGACATTTCCCACTAGTAAGATATATAAGGATATATGGTATATGTATCCATGTGCTTCATATGGAACTAGTAACCATAATATGGAGAAATGTCGAAGACAAAATTTCATGCAAGAAAAATCATCCAAGAAGAAGGCTAAAGGTAAAGCTCGTTTCTCAAAACAAAGGAAAAGGGGGAATAACAAGAATGGATCGTGGTTCCAAGATGGGAACAAGACACTATGCTCTTATTTTGGTAAGAGTGGACATCATATAGAGAAGTGTTGGACACTTTATCCACACTTATGTTTGAAGCAGAACTAGAAATATGTAAGGGCACTTGAAAGAAGACAGGTAGCATCCCTAAGTGAAGTTAATAGTCTTGTTGAAATATTTGAGAAACAATACTTCCTAATGCTTGGTCTTAATAGGGTGACATATGAATACATCAAGGTATGGTTCGTGGACAGTGGCTCATCTTGCCACATGACAAGAATGAGATCAGTTTTCCTAAATTTTTCTTAGATCAACATAGATCGTTATGTAGGATATGGACCTAACACTAGACAAGCAATAAGAGGGTTTGGATATGAAACATTCCAGCTCATGTCAGGAGGATTTCTGGGAATAGAACATATGTTATATGTTCCAGACTTGAAAGTAAACCTACTCTCTGTTGCAGCTTTTGAAGATGAAGAATATGCAGTTTCATTCTATAATGGTGGGGTAATTTTGTATTCAAGGGAATCTAATCAAGACACAACAATAGTGCTTGGTGTCCGCAAGGAGAGGTTATATAGGTTACTAGGAAGACCTATAATTTGGTCTAACGTTTTCTTGGATTCATCAACAGATTCTACGTCAGATTCAATATCAGCGTCAGAGGAATTGTCAGAGATAGGAATTTGTGAAACTCCTTCCAGTACTAAGGGAAGGATGATTCCATGAATAAACCATCCATCAAAAGAGTCATTTGTAAATATGTATATTTGTAAAATGAAAGCTAATATGCATATGTATATACCTTCTATTTCTATTGTTGTATTAGAAAGCTTGTAAACCACTCATGGTAGATGTTAAGAGTGAGAGGAATTTTGTAAATGGGTTTCTATATAGCCACCTTACATATTGTTTGAAGTGAGAGCAATCTTGTAAAGGGTTTCTATATAGCCTCTTTGTTATAGGAGTGAGAGGGATCTTATAAATATTTCTAAGCCTTTCGACAATAGTATAGACAATAGTAATTGTCTTGTTGTAAGATAAGGACTATATATGGATCAAATTGTCTAAGTTAACATTCTTATTCTGAAGTACCGAAGGAGAAGGAACAAAGGGATGCGAACAGATGGAGCATTTAGATCAGAAAGCGGGAGGAGCATAGAAGTAATGTAAATATTCCTAGAGATCTTAAAGGAGAAATAATCTTATTTGCCATAGATAAGAGGTAAATAATTGTAAAGATGCATGTTATAAACATCTTCAAGATACAATGTCATGTTTGTCTAGATGTATACCTTGATCAGAAATAGTTTAGATAGTACAAATGTATACAGATAATATGTTTGGAATTTTTTTCAAGGAAGGAGAGAAGAAATGGACAGGGAATTCATTTAGAGACTCCTACAGACACATCAACAGTACATGAACAAAGATTCCAAATGGGCAAACATAGATCAACATTCGACTTGGTTTCGGATTGGTAGAGATAGACTATCTTCAGCAGAGAAGGAGATGGGAGTGGATGTTGAGTACAATATTCAGATTTGGATATTGTAGAGATCTAGTGAGAAGAATTGTTGAGAAGGAATCTATGAGCTAGAACAGAAACTAGATTTGAACTAGTGCTAGAAGCCAAAGAGCCAAAGTCAGATCCATATTCCAGAAAAAGAAGATAGAAGTACATTGATCTTGTTGGATTACTGACAGGGGGGGTGAATCAGTAATAGATCAATTTAATCATTTTTAACCATATAATCCAAGTGTTATATCATTGTAGCATTATCATCCAATAACTGCAGAGTAAATAAGCAATGAAAAAATCAACAATCATACACATACACAGTACACCAGTGTTTTACATGGAAACCCAAAGCAGGAGAAAACCACAGAATGATTTTTCTTATATGTATTGAAGAATTACATTCATTGGAAGCACCAACTTCCTTTTTTTTCTAGCTGCAACTAGAATGAGGCTCCAAACCCCTAGTTTCTCAGGCTACAACCTGAGGGAAGCTCCAAATCCCCAATTATCTGGCTACAACTAGAAGGAGGCTACAACCCCCTATGATCTCTAGATACAATCGAAAGGTGGCTATAACCACATGTCCTTGCCCCGTCCAACCGCCCTGAAGTAGAAGTAGAATGATGGAACCACCGTCACACTATCACTATGAGATATACTGTTGTAAACCTATACCAATAAACATGAACCATGCATCAACCTGTACCTCAACCTGTAATCAACATGTACCATAAACAAGTGCATCAACCATGCACCAACCTGTACCAAACAACCTGTAATCAACCTGTACCATAAACAAGT
>JASDQU010034189.1:0-21927 GCA_032191745.1 Picea mariana | reverse complement strand
GTTCAGTCGGTGGGGGTCATGTTGAGTTTGGTATGGTTTGGTAAGATAGACCCATTTCGGGTTGAGGCCATGTGTTATTTGAAGGAGACTCATGGTGTTGATATGTTATAGAACTATACTCCATAGGGAATTGTAGTTGACATTCTGATATGGGATCCAAGGATTGGATTTCTTGGTAGTTCAACATTTGATGGAGTTGAGTTTCGAGTAGAGTGGTTACTCAGGGAGTTGACTAAGATTCCTTGGCCATTGATCATTCTACTCATCAGGAGCATGTGGGTGTCATGTGTGGTGAGAAATTAGAGATACCACATCTTGAGGGGAGTATACCTTGCATCACATAGTTGTATATGGGACCCCAGTATCATATGTAGTTGGATTCAGTTATTGCGTGAGGACAATCAATATTCCAGGAGGGAGGACTGTAATGTCCCCATTTTGGGACATTATAACTTTACAGAGTGTTATGCCTACCAGAGTAGCCAGATAGGGGTGAAAGATATTTCGGGAGACATTGAGTGGTTTTATTGGGCCCAACTTGCATCATTCATCATCAAGATCCATTCCACACAGCTTGGTTTTGGTTTCTTTGTATTCCGACAATTTCTGTAATTTTGAGTTATTATGGGTCATATCTTAATTAATTTCACTAAGAAGGTCATAATGGGCATATTACTTGGATAAAAATCTTAGTGTAATAGCTCATCAGAATCGGGAAGAAGATCACTACAGGATAAGATGATGAGAAGTGACTTTTACTGGTTGGAGAAGCCATAGGGATGGATAAATCACTTTTTAGAGGAGTCACTTGGAGGGAAAAGGTCAACAACGAATTAGGGTTTTAGCAATGAATTAGGGTTTTGGAAAGCTATAAGAGAAGAGACATCGACCTAATTCATCATTATGCAGATTATGACTTGTCATTGAGGAGAGAGGTGAATCTCAGGAGAGATAGTTCAGTGGATTCCAGGAGGAAGACACCAATTGGCTGATTTCAATGTTGAGAGACACACCCGAGTCAACAGGAAGATCACACAGGTCTTCCATCATTCTTTAATAGCAGTTATGTAGGGTCCAACAGCAAGGGCACACTTATCCAGGGTGAGGGTGCAACTCCTAAGGAGGTTCAGGGAATCGATTTGTCCCATCCAGGGAGAGTTCAGAGATTCCCCTCTGACCCAGTTGATAGGAAGGCAAGGTGCATCTTTTTACTGGTTCCTTTTCAGATTCTTATGGAGGAATCATCTGGGGCACATTTTCCAGACTTGGAAGTGAAACACTTTTGGCGGACACATTCGGGTTTCCTGAGCAAGCATCAGATCAGATTCAGGGAAACCCTTCCGAACCATTTCCCAGTACACCAAGGTGATCATTTTGAGATACATCTCTGTTGACTTTGACAGTGGAATCACTAGGACACATTTTTCCAGTGAGAGAGGGGTGCATTCCCCCATGGGGATCCATCTGGGGTCCAGACCCACCAGCAGAGGGGTCGATCAATTACCAGGCCTGTGAGCTAGATCAGGGTGCACCATTTGGGATAGTTTTAAGGCCATTCCAAGAGGTATATCTGCTAGGGAAAACTTTCCAGACTTCCAGCAGTTACCATACGAGCTGCCATAGTTCCAGCTCATGCATTGATCCCGCAATGCTCATCTATTATCAGGTATTATCATTTACTTTTCTTATTGTATTCCGGCTAAGATCCTTTTGTATTTTGATCTAGCCAAGTGATTCATTTTATTTAGCCGTATTCGACCTTTGTACTCCACAGAGATGTCATAATATAAACTTTGTAGTCCTTTGTCGCATTTGTTATTTGTATGATCATTTATATGTTGTAAACAATTAATCCTACACTCACATTAGCAACATTTCCTAGACTAGCCAAGTCAGGAACATTATAGGTCCTTCCACATCTCTTTCACCTTCTACTTCTTCGATCTGAATATCAAGTGGATCATCTTCATCTGGTGCTTCTTTTTGTACGTGGTAACAAGACAACAGTTCCTTGACTGTCTATTTGTTTCATTGTTGTTCTTCTGTGATCAATTCTATTTCTGGTTCTTTGATGAATATTACTCCTCTAATCCGTTTAAGGGTTGCATCTATGTTGGGGTTCTCATGCTCGAATGACAAAGTGACTATGAAATTATGTCGCAATGTCGTCCATGTAATAGTTCCTTTGCATAATTCCTGGTCCTTATACCAATTCGCTGGTATGCCCTCTAGAGTATGTATGAAGTGATGAGGCCATTCCTCTGGTGGTGTCATTTTCTACAGCATTTTACACACCTACAAGTGTTTAACTGGTGCTCCATCTTCTTCATATTTCAGTTGTTTGTTGTTTTTTTGTTTTGCGCCAAACCTTATGCGCAGTAACTGCTTACATTGGTACCAGTCTGTGATTGTCTCTTTGTGTGCACCCCACCATCTTGCTGGTGTGGCCTTTAGTGCTAAAAGTATCTAGTTCTCTAACACTACATCTTCGTACTATGTCAAGAATGTTTCCAAATCATTTATTTTGTGGAAACTGGGTGGTTCCCTAATTTCTGTGCCTATCCATCTTAATGCGCAGTCTATTATTGCACATCTTCGCATGGATACTTCATGTAGCCTCTGCTTCCATTTCTGTAAACCAATGTTTGAGTCTGTCACGCATGAAGTAATGCTCTGCCAACTGAGTACCATGTATGCAGTTGGGTTTACATAATCCTCATCACGCGCAATTGTTCTGTACAACTGGTTGATTTCCTCTAAGTCTAGGCAAGTAGGTTCTACAAACCTCTCCCCTTCTGATGGGTATAATGGTGCGATGACCCTATATTCTCCAGACTCAAATGTCATTTTTCTGGTCTTCAAATTGATTATGGCCTGGTTGTCAAACACCCAATCCAGACCAAGTAATGTTGGGTAAGGTGTTGTACCATCTACTATTTCAATGACTTCAAAGTCTACTTTAGTGCGTACTCCATCAAGGTATATGATCACTCCTTTCAGTCTATCGATTGGTAGGACTCTATGTTGGTTTGCTAGTTTCAATTGAATAGGTGAGTATCCTAATGTGAGCTCCCCCATGCATTTCCATGTATTCTTTGGTAATACATTCACTTCGGATCCTAGATCCAGTATAATGTTTCCCATATTGAAATCCCCAATTTTAGCATTCAGTCTAAATTCCCTACTTGTTCTTCTTTTTGTGTTTAGGTGATTAACTGTTTTAGGTTCTATATTTTGTTCCGTCTTGCTGCTACACTTTTCTAGGATGTTTTGCAATATTTTCATAGATGATGGATCACTTAATACTTTTACACATGATTGAAAAAATCCTTTGATCATACTTACTTGTCCCGTGGGCTGCATTTCGTTGGTATGATCCAATGATGGAGGCATCTCGTATTCTAGTGCTTCCTTATTATGTTGCGCAGTTGAAGTCAACATTGTACCCTCCTTCTGAAATTCTTGTCTGGCCTCTTTAAAGATCTCCTTTTCCTTCTGCACGTCGAAATGCTTCCTTGGTTTAGTGTTCTTCTTTACCCATTGGTTCTGCACCGGTTCTTGTCAAACTGCGTCAGTGCCCATTTTAGCTCCTCTGTAGGTAACTATGTTGATATTTCATCCTTCATCCCTTTCTTCAACTGAAATCCACTGAACATTCTGATTGTTTTGGTTCCTCTTTTCCCGAATATTCACTAGTAGTGTAGGACATTCCTCTGCATCGTGGTTCGATGTGCATCAATACATACAAGTTGTTGGTGGAAGTGGACATTCCCTTGCATAATGTCCCGATTACTGACAATTGTGACATGTGATTCGTCCTCTACCTCATCCAAAACCTCCTCTGGCTCTTCCTCCTCCTCTATAGCCTGCTTGATCACCTCTCGGCGTGGTATACTGGGGCGCCTGATTATACTGCACGTTATTGTAATGAGGTTGTGCCGGGTTGTACTGTGGTTGTGCATTATTGTATGGTTTTTGTGTAGTATTATACTGTTGTTGCGCAGTTTTGTATGGAGCTGGCACTTGAATGAACTATGGCGTTGCTTTCCCAGTCTCCATTTCATCCTTTACCCTATATGCATTTCATGTCCTTTCTCGCATCAACTCCATAGTTCTACAATCTTTATCGTCATGGCCCATTGACTTGAAAAAGGTGCAATATGAACTCTTTGGGACTATCTGGTATTTTTTCATCATCGTGCAGTGATAAGGTTCATGACCCGGTTTCTTACAAATTTCGCACCATAATCCTCCCATTGGTAATGGATTTGACATTCCTGCTTACATATATTGTGTGAACGTTGGACATTCATTCTTGTGGTGTCCTTTTGTCCTGCATGTGGTACACCAAACAACTTCTCGTTTGTTCTTATTCTTATTCTGGTTCAGCTGAAACATGAGATTCTTCAAATCCTCCTTCAGTTCTTCTATAGCTAGGTTTGTCTATTGATACTGGTTTTCTTCCAGTTGCAAGTTTGCCTGTAGAGCCTTTGCCTGCGTTTGAATTTTTTTTGGTCATAAAGGGTATTTTAAGTGTGGGGGTAGTGAATTGGCAAACAGGTGTCAATGTTGCATATTGTTCATGAGATATTTTAACTTTCCCTTCAGTCACTTGAATCTCTGGTCAATCTCCCATACAGACTTACCTGGTTTCTACCTATTTCGATCATTTCGTTCATGTACTGATCCCTTGAACTCGGCTTCTGGAACTCATTAATCAATAACTTATTAATGTCTTCCAGTGTCCTTGTCACCCCAGAGGCATTGTTTGTGTCTATACTCATGTACCAGTCTAGTGTGCGGTCTCTTAGTGTAATAGCTAGCTACGCGAGTTTGGTATCTTTGTCAGTGATATGTTTTTCTTCTCAGATCTTTACACAAATTAACAAATGCTTCTCAGGGTCTTATGTTGCTTCTTCTTGAAATTCTGGTAATCTGATGGTGGGATCGTGTCCTGCCATTTTGAATATTGAACTACTACCTCCTCCATGTGGTGTAGATACTTGACTAGTGATGCTTGAACTGGCTCCTCCAGTTGTTGTTCCTTTTGTAGATGTACTTCCTGTTGTCGAACTTCCTCCAAACTACAGTTGTATAAATTGTGGTGTTCTCTTTGGTGTATTAGTTACACATGGGTTTATGGGTTCCACACTGACATTAATATGGATAGGATGGTTGCCTTCTCCTCTAGCTCTTGGTCCTCTCGTCTTCCTCTCACATGTTGCATACAAGATTTCCTCAATCCGGTCCATACTCCAGATATCCTCTATCTCTTCCTCAACACTCGCCAAGCCTTCCCTCATGGCTATAGCTCTCTTCTTGGTATTCACCTTGTATTGATAGGGTGCTCCGCTATGCGTCTTTCCAGTTGTCTCCAATATCCACCGGATCTGGTCGTCATCTATCATGATTGGATCCAAGGGTTCCTCCTTCTTGCCTATATCCTTGCCTCCTTCCATTTCTCCTCTCTCTGTTAGTGCTTCCCCCCTTCCCCCATGCACGCAGGGAATTTTAGTTGTTTGATTCCATTGTCATTACACCATTTTTATATAGAAGTATTTTTATAGAAGTATACAGTGATCGAATGTACCTTCTTCAAGGTCCGCACAGAAATTATTTCTCTGTTGTGTTGTACGACTTCACTATGTCAACTGCAAACTATGTTATAAACCCTGCCACAATACTGTCAAGCCAAAATTCTACTGCGCGGGTGAATTTGTTTTTCACCTGTTCTAACTGCTCAATCTATACTGGGGTGCAATCCAACTCTTGAATACAGATTGTCGCATGGTTATCCTTCAACCTTAGCATCCACTCCTGCAATAGATGTGAAAAATCATAGAAAAAGACTTCATGCAAATCAGTAAACACGTATTTGTCCAGATATTTTTGGGGTGTTATTCTATGGTTTCAATTGTCTTTTTGTGAAAAATATAGCTCTTTGGTTCTCAACCAAGTTTCAATTTCTTCTTTTTTGGGGTTCCAAAATCTCAACATCCCCTTCTAATGGCTCATTCCTCTCTTCTTTTCTTTGCTCGTTTCTCACTCCACCTATCTCATCTACTCAATCCTCCTTTGTTCCTTCCAACGACAACATAAACATTTGTTGGGTTTTCTAGTATTCCTTCTCTACCATCTGATTTATTGACCTATGGTTCATGTCTTTCGGGTTTCCAAAAAATCCTCTAAAACTATCGGCCCTCCTGGTAAACCAGAAGGCAACGCAACACACAGAATGGGTCGCACAATCTCACCTGAGATAGCTTTAATGGGTGGTTGTAAGACTCGTGCATTTACAGCCTAGGATTGATCGTGAGATACGGGATCTATATTTTGAACCAATTATTATAACTTGTGATTACAACCTACTGTTATTCACGACTTATTCCCTCAATATCGCAACAACATTTCAACAAGGAATAGAATAACTCATTCATTCATTAAGCATAACACAAAACTACTAGAAAGATGATAAAGATATGCATGCATTCATCACATTACACAGAAATTATCGTGGTTTACCCCCCTCCTGGGCTACGTCCACAAATATTTGGCTCTTCACTCTTTTATTATGGTAGTTCTGCGTATCAAGCGTCGCGCGCTTACAATTCTCCTCAAATGGGTAAGATCTATATGAGGTGAACTAGATCACACTAGGATCCTCAGCCTGCAATCTAATCCTCAGATATTCCTTCTCTCTTCTCCTCCAGCTCAACAACTTACAAAATAGTACATAACAACATTACAATTCGCATCGACTCGTTCATATCTATGATATAACAACAATCTGAACAATGCAAAAATCCAACCTATGATACCTATGTATCAAACCCTCTATAATACCTCAGTATTGGTATTTATACATATTTGGCTCTTCATCCTTTACAATACATTACCAAAACCTTAACCCTACCGATGTTAGGTCTTCCTCTCATGTGCGCGTGCTACTCCTCCTTCCAACTTTCGCTCTCCTTGTGCACGCTTTCTTGCATGCATGCATGTTGTGTTTCCTTCCAGCTGTTACTTTAGTTTATGCACGCTTTATTTCCCAATGATCATCCTTGTTTCCACTTTAGTCTACTGCCAACACCTCCCTCTGCACTCCCTTGCATGGAAGAGTGTACATTTTTCTGGGGTGTAAAGTCTTCATGGGGTATAAACACGGTTGAAAACAAAGACCTCTGAATCAGGAAGATAATCAGGCTCCACAACCAACAATCTCTCACTTGGAGACTGATCTCAACAACTCCATCATTGTTGTATCTGTTGGACTATGAACCTTCTTAGACCTAGCAAATTTCTCATCTCCACCTTCATGCTTGAAGACCAACTGAAACTAAGAAGGAACTCAGTTTCTCCCTGGTTACTACCTTAGTTAACATGTTTGCATGATTCTTTCTAATGTATATCTTTTCCAACTTCAAATTTCCATCTTCCAAGACAGATCATATGAAATGGTACCTAAGTTGTATATGCTTAGTCTTCGAATGGAAGGCTGAGTTCTTTGCAATATCAATGTCACTCTCACTGTCACAATACAACCTGCTATTCTCCTGCTTCTTTCCCAATTCCTCCATAAACCTTTGTAACCAAATCATCTCTTTGCTAGCCTCTGTAGAAACAACATACTCTAACTCTGTCTTTGAAAGTGAAACAACCTTTTGCAGTTTCAAAATAGAACTTACTATTGTTCCACCTAGAGTAAAAACATACCCTATGGTGCTCCTCCTGCTATCATTATCACCTACCATATATGAATCAACATATCCCTGTAGAACAATGTCTGACCCTCCAAAACATAATGTATGAGTAGAAGTACCACTCAAATACCTGAGAATCCACTTTACTGCCTCCCAATGTTCTTTACCTGGATTGTTCATATGCAATTTTTCCTATATCTTGTTATTCTCATACCAAGGGTTTTATTTGCAGCACCCAAATCCTTCATTGCAAATGAATTAACTAATTCCTTTTTTTCCAAATTTATATCCTGTATATTAGACCCTGCAACAAGCATTTCATCTACATACAATAGCAAGATAATATAACTTCCATTTTCTAGCCTTTTAAAATAAACATAGTGATCACAATGACATCTACTATAACCTTGTTCTGTCATAAATGCCAAACTTCAAATACTACTGCCTTGGAGCTTGCTTTATGCCATACAAGCTCTTCTTCAACCTGCATACCAAATTCTCCTTCCCATTGACCTCATACCCGTATGGCTGTTGCATATAAATATCCTCCTCCAAATCCACACGGAGAAAAGATATTTTTACATCTAACTGTTCAAGATGAAAATATTCTATTGCCACAAGACTTAAGATAGTCCTAATTGAAGTCATTTTAACAACATGAGAAAATATTTCATCAAAATCTATACCTTTCTTTTCTGCAAAGCCTTTTACAACAAGTGTAGCCTTGTACCGTTTTTTTCCTCCATCTTCTTCCTTCAACTTGTAAAACAATTTATTCTGCAATGCTCTTTTTCCTGTAGGAAATTGAACCAAGTCCCAAGTTTGGTTATTTCCTTGACTGTATGTTTGTTTCATTGATGTTCTTCTGTGATCAATTCTATTTCTGGTTCTTTGATGAATGTTACTCCTCTGATCCGTTTAAGGGTTGCATCTATGTTGGGGTTCTCATGCTCGAATGAGAAAGTGACTATGAAATTCTGTCGCAATGTCATCCATGTCGTAGTTCCTTTGCGCAATTCCTGGTCCTTATACCAATTCGCTGATATGCCCTCTAGAGTATGTATGAAGTGATGAGGCCATTCCTCTTGTGGTGTCATTTTCCACAGTGTTCTACACACCTCCAAGTGTTCAGTTGGTGCTCCATGTCCTTCATATTTCAGTTGTTTGTTGTTTTTCTGTTTTGCACCAAACCTTATGCTTAGTAACCGCTTGCATTGGTACCAGTCTTTGATTGTCTCTTTGTGTGTGCCCCACCATCTTTCTGGTGTGGCCTTTAGTGCTAAGTCAAGTGCTAATTGTCTCTAGTTCTCTAACACCATGTCTTCATACTATGTCAAGAATGTTTCCAAATCATTTATTCTGTGGAAACTAGGTGGTTCCCTGATTTCTGTGCCTATCCATCTTACTGAGCAGTCTATTATTGCACATTTTTGCATGGATACTTCATGTAGCCTCTGCTGCCAATTCTCTAAACTAGTGTTTGAGTCTGTTGCGCATGAAGTAATGCTCTGCCAACTGAGTACCCCGTCTACAGTTGGGTTTACGTAATCCTCATCGCGTGCAATTGTTCTATACAACTGACCAATTTCCTCTAAGTCTATGCAAGTAGGTTCTACAAACCTCTTCCCTATTGATGGGTATAATGGCGTGATGACCCTGTATCCAGACTCAAATGTCATTTTTCTGGTCTTCAAATTGATTATGGCCTGGTTTTCAAACACCCAATCCAGACCAAGTAATGCTGGGTAAGGTGTTGTACCATCTACTATTTCAATTACTTCAAAGTCTGCTTTAGTGCATACTCCATCAAGGTATAAGATCACTCCTTTCAGTCTATCGATTGGTAGGACTCTATGTTGGTTTGCTAGTTTCAATTGAACAGGTGAGTATCCTAATGTGGGCTCTCCCATGCATTGCCATGTATTCTTTGGTAATACATTCACTTCAGATCCTAGATCCAGTATAATGTTTCCCATATTGAAATCCCCAATTTTAGCATTCAGTCTAAATTCCCTACTTGTTCTTCTTTTTGTGTGTAGGTGATTAACTGTTTTAAGTTCTAGATTTGCTTTCATCTCACTGCTACACTTTTCTAGGATGTTTTTCAATATTTTAACAGATGATGGATAACTTAATACTTTTACACATGATTGAAAAAATCCTTTGATCATACTTACTTGTCCCGTGGGATGCATTTCGATGGTATGATCCAATGATGGAGGCATCTCGTATTCTGGTGCTTCTTTGTTATGCTACACAGTTGAAGTCGACGTTGTGCCCTCCTTCTGAAATTCTTGTTTGGCCTCTTGAAATATATCCTTTTCCTTCTGCACATCGAAATGCTTCCTGGGTTCAGTGTTCTTCTTTACCCATTGGTTCTGCGCTAGTTCTTGTCAAACTGCATCAGTGCCTGTTTTAGCTCCTTCGCAGGTAACTATGTTGATATTTCATCCTTCATCCCTTGCTTCGACTAAAATCCATTGAGAATTCTGATTTTTTTGGTTCCCCTTTTTCTAAATCTTCGCTAGTAGTGTAGGACATTCCTTTGTATCGTGGTTTGATGCATGACAATACATACAAGTTGCTGGTGGAAGTGGACATTCCCTTGCATAATGTCCCGATTACTGACAATTGTGACATGTAATTGGTCCTCTAACTCATCCAAAACCTCCTCTGGCTCTTCCTCCTCCTCTATAGCTTGCTCAATCACCTCTCGGCATGGTATACTAAGGTGCTTGATTATACTGTGCGTTATTGTATTGAGGTTGTGCCAGGTTGTACTGCGGCTGTGCGTTATTGTATGGTTTTTGCACAGTATTATACTATTGTTTCATAGTGTTGTATGGAGCTAGGACTTGAATGAACTATGGTGTTTCTTTCCCAACCACCATTTCATCCTTTACCCTATATGCATCTCACGTCCTTTCTTGCATCAACTCCATAGTTCTACAATCTTTATCGTCGTAGCCCATTGACTTGAAAAAGGTGCAATATGAACTCTTTGAGACTGTCTGGTATTTTTGCATCATCATGCAGTGATAAGGTTCATGACCTGGTTTCTTACAAATTTTGCACCACAATCCTCCCATTTGTAATGGATTTGGCATTCCTGCTTACATATACTGTGCGAACATTGGACATTCATTCTTGTGGTGTCCTTCTATCCTGCATGTGGTACACCAAACAACTTCTCATTTGTCCTTATTCTTATTCTGGTTCAGCTGAAACGTGAGATTCTTCAAATCCTCCTTCAGTTCTTCTATAGCTGGGTCTGTCTGTTGGTATTGGTTTTCTTCCAGTTGCAAGTTTGCCTGTAGATCCTTTGCCTGCATTTGAAATTATTTTTGTCGTAAAGGGTATTTTAAGTGTGGGAGTATTGAATTGGCAAACAGGTGTCGATGTTGCATATCGGTCATGAGATATTTTAACTTTCCCTTCAGTCGCTTGAATATCTGGTCAATCTCCCATACAGACTCTCCTAGTTTCTATCTTATTTCGATCATCTCGTTCATGTACTGATCCTCTGAACTCGGCTTCTGGAACTCATTAATCAATAACTTCGTAATGTCTTCCAGTTTCCTTGTCACCCAAGAGGCACTGCTTGTGTCTATACTCATGTACCAATCTAGTGCGCGGTCTCTTAGTGTAATAGCTAGCTACGCGAGTTTGGTATCTTTGTCAGTGATCTATTTTTCTTCCCAGATCTTTGCACAAATTAACTAATGCTTCTCAGGGTCTTTTGTTGCTTCTCCTTGAAATTCTAGTAATCTGATGGTGGGATCGTGTCCTGCCATTCTGAATACTGAACTACTACTTCCTCCACGCGGTGTAGATACTTGACTAGTGATGCTTGAACTGGCTCCTCCAGTTGTTGTTCCTTGTGTAGATGTACTTCCTACTGTTGAACTTCCTCCAAACTATGGTTGTATAAATGGTGGTGTTCTCTTTGGTGTATTAGTCACACATGGGTTTATGGGTTCCACACTGACATTAATATGGATAGGATGGTTGCCTTCTCCTCCAGCTCTTGGACCTCTCATCTTCCTCTCGCATGTTGCGTGCAATATTTCCTCAATCTGCTCCATAGCCTAGATATCCTCTATCTCTTCCTCATCACTCACCAATCCTTCCCTCATGGCTATAGCTCTCTTCTTGGTATTCACCTTATATTGATAGGGTGCTCCACTATGCGTCTTTCCAATTGTCTCCAAGATCCACCAGATCTGGTTGTCATCCATCATGATTGGGGCCAAGGGTTCCTCCTTCTTGCCTGTATCCTTGCCTCCTTCCATTTCTCCTCTCTCTGTCAGTGCTTCCACCCTTCCCCCATGCACACAGGGAAGTTAGTTGTTTGATTCCATTAACATTACACCCTTTTTATATAGAATTATATTTATAGAAGTATACAGTGATCGAATGTACCTTCCTCGAGGTCCACATAAAAATTATTTCTCCGTTGCATTGTATGACTTCGTTGTGTCAACTGCAAACTATGTTATAAACCTTGCCACAATACTGTCAAGCCAAAATTCTACTGTGCGGGTGAATTTTTTGTTCACCTGTTGTAACTGCTCAATCTATACTAGGGTCCAATCCAACTCTTGAATACAGTTTGTCACATGGTTATCCTTCAACCTTAGTATCCACTCCTGCAATAGATGTGAAAAATCACAAAAAAAGACTTTGTGCAAATCAGTAAACACATATTTGTCCATATATTTTCGGGGTGTTATTCTATGGTTTCTATTGTCTTTCTATGAAAACTCTAGCTCTTTGGTTCTCAACCAAGTTTTGATTTCTACTTTTTTGGGGTTCCACGGTCTCAACATCCCCTTCTAATGGCTCATTCCTCTCTTCTTTTCTTTGCTCGTTTCCCGCTCCACCTATCTCATCTACTCAATCCTCCTTTATTCCTTCCAACGGCAACAGAACCATTTGTTGGGTTTTCTAGTATTCCTTCTCTACCAACTAAGTTATTGACCTAGGGTTCATGTCTTTTGGGTTTCCAAAAAATCCTCTAAAACTATCGGCCCTACTGGTAAACCAGAAGGCAATGAAACACATAGAATGGGTCACACAATCTCACCCGAGATAGCTTTAATGGGTGGTTGTAAGACTCATGTGTTTATAGCCTAGGATTGATTGCGAGATATGGGATCTATATTCTGAACCAATTATTATAACTTGTGATTACAACCTACTGTTATTCACGACTTATTCCCTCAATATCACAACAACATTTAAACAAGGAATGGAATAACTCATTCATTCATTAAGCATAACAAAAAAATACTTGAAAGATGATAAATATATGCATGCATTCATCACATTACACAGACATTACCATGGTTCACCCCCCTCCTGGGCTACATCCACAAATATTTGGCTCTTGGCTCTTTTATTATGGTAGTTCTGCGTATCAAGCATTGCGTGCTTACAATTCTCCTCAGATGGGTAAGATCTATATGAGGTGAACTAGATCGCACCAAGATCCTCAACCTGCAATCTAATCCTTATTTATTTCTTCTCTCCTCTCCTTCAGCTCAACAAATTACAAAATAGTACATAACAACATTACAATTCGCATCGACTCGTACATATCTATGATATAACAACAATCTGAACAATGCAAAAATCCAACCTATGATACCTATGTATCAGAACCCTCTATAATACGTCAGTATCATTATTTATACATCTTTGGCTCTTCAGCCATTACAATATATTACCAAAACCCTAACCCTACCGATGTTAGGTCTTCCTCTCATGTGCGCATGCTACTCCTCCTTCCAGCTATCGCTCTCCTTATGCACGCTTTCTTGCATGCATGCATGTTGTGTTTCCTTCCAAGTGTTACTTCAGTTTATGCACACTTTCTTTCCCAGCGATCATCCTTCTTTCCACTTCGGCCTACTACCAACACCTCCCTCTGCACTCCCTGGTATGGAAGAGTGTAAATTTATTTGGGGTGTAAAGTCTTCATGGGGTATAAACATGGCTGAAAACAAAGACCTCTGAATCAGGAAGATAATCAGGCTCCACAACCAACAATCTCCCACTTGGAGACTGATCTCAACAACTCCACCGATGTTGTATCTGCTAGACTATGAACCTTCTTGGACCTAGAAAATTTCTCATCTCCACCTTCATACTTGAAGACCAACTGAAACTGAGAAGGAACTCAGTTTCTCTCTGGTTACTCCCTTAGTTAACATGTTTGCATGATTATGTATAATGTATATCTTTTCTAACTTCAAATTTCCATCTTCCAAGACAGATCATATGAAATGGTACCTAATTTGTATATGCTTAGTCTTTGAATGGAAGGCTGAGTTCTTTGCAATATGAATGTCATTCTCACTGTCACAATACAACCTGTTATTCTCCTTCTTCTTTCCCAATTCCTCCATAAACCTTTGTAACCAAATCATCTCTTTTCTAACCTCTGTAGAAACAACATACTCTGCCTCTATCATTGAAAGTGAAACAACCTTTTGCAGTTTCAAAAGACAACTTACTATTGTTCCACCTAGAGTAAAAACATACCCTATGGTGCTCCTCCTGCTATTATTATCACCTACCATATATGAATCAACATATCCTTGTAGAACAATGTACGAACCTCTGAAACATAATGTATGAGTAGAAGTACCTCTCAAATACCTGAGAATCCACTTTTCTACCTCCCAATGTTCTTTACCTGGATTGTTCATATGCATTCTCACAACTCCCACTGCATGTGCAATATATGGTCTTGTGCAAACCATCGCATACATCAAGATGCCAACTGTTGATGAATAAGGGACCCTGGACATGTATTATATATCCCCCCATGTCTTGGGACACATTTCCTTAGTTAATTTGAAATGGATCACCAAAAGTGTACTAACTGGTTTTGTATTCTGCATTTTAAACCTCTCCAACACCTTCTCTATGTACTCACCCTGAGACAATGTCAATTTGCGCTTTTTCCTGTCTCTTGTTATTCTCATACTAAGTTTTCTTTGTAGCACCCAAATCCTTCATTGCAAATGAATTAACTAATTCCTTTTTTAGCACATTTATATCCTGCATATTAGACCCTACAACAAGCATGTCATCTACATACAATAGCAAGATAATATAACTTCCATTTTCTAGCCTTTTAAAATAAACACAGTGACCACAATGTCATCTACTATAACCTTGTTTTTTCATAGACCTGTCAAACTTCAAATACCACTGCCTTGGAGATTTCTTTAAGCCATACAAGCTCTTCTTCAACCTGCATACCAAATTCTCCTTCCCATTGACCTCATACCCCTGTGGCTACTGCATATAAATATCCTCCTCCAAATCCCCATGGAGAAAAGATATTTTTACATCTAACTGTTCAATATGAAAATATTCTACTGCCACGAGACTTAAGATAGTCCTAATTGAAGTCATTTTAACAACAAGAGAAAATATTTCATCAAAATCTATACCTTTCTTTTCTACAAACCCTTTTACAACAAGTGTATCCTTGTACCATTTTTTTCCTCCATCTTCTTCCTTCAACTTGTAAAACCATTTATTCTGCAATGCTCTTTTTCCTGCAGGAAATTGAACCAAGTCCCAAGTTTGGTTATTTACCAAGGAATACATTTCCTCTTTCATGCCTTGCTCCCACTTATTTTTTGTGTCTACCTGCATTACCTCTTCATAACATTCTGGTTCACTACAATCACTCAACAATAAATAATACAATGAAGGAGAGTATCGTTTAGGGGGTATACTTAACCTTKTATATCTTCTAACAATACTTACAGGAGTTTGAGGTGCATGTTGATCTTGTTGTTGTACATTATGATTTTCTGGTACCTTTGGAATTTCTTTTTCAGTGATCTCATCAAGCACTGTGTATTCTGGTTTTTCTTTTTTCTATTTCTTTCCCTGCAACTAATCGTTGTACATGAAATTCTCATTGAATATGACCTCTCTACTCCTAATGATTTTGTTATTTTCATAATCCCATAAGTGATAACCAAAATATTTAACACCTTTTCCAATAAATGTACACTTCTTGGATTTTTCCTCAAGCTTTGTTCTATTATCTTTATCAATATGGACAAATGATTCACAACCGAAAGTCTTCAAATAAGAATAGTTTACCTTTTTACATGTACATGCCTCCTCTGGAATTCTACCATCCAAAGAGCTTGAAGGTCCTTTGTTTATTAAGTAAACAAAAATATCTACAACATCTTCCCAGAACTGTAATGGAAAACCAACATGCAATCTCATACTCCTTGCACGCTCCATGATTGTCCTGTTCATCCTTTCTGAGACACCATTTTCTTATGGTGTTCTTGGAACTATATTCTCTCTACGAATCCCATGGTATGAACAATAATAATCAAACTCCTTGTTGCAGTATTCCCCTCCATTATCTAATCTAAGACACTTCAACATTTTTCTTGTCTCATTCTCAACCAAAGCTTTCCATTTTTTAAAAGTATCAAAAACATCAGATTTTTGTCGAATGGAATAAACCCAAGTTTTTATAGTTGCATCATCAATAAAAGTAACATAATAACGAGATCGACCAAGATATGATACCTGAGTTGGTCCCCATACATATCTATGCACAAGCTCTATCCTTTCACTCTTCTTTTCTTTTCCGACTCTAAGAATTCTAACTCTCTTTTGTTTTCCATAAACACAATCCTCACAGAAATCCAAATCAATTTGTTTAAGATCTAGCAACAAATTTATTTTGTAAAGTATCTGCATCCCCTTCTCACTCATGTGTCCAATCCTATGATTCCATAGTGTTGTATCCACTCCTGTAGAATCTAAAGAGATAGAAGAGTCATTATTACCCGGACATAAATACAATGTACTTACCTTATATTCTTTTGCTATCACCAATGATCCTTTGGTGACCTTCCACACCTTATCTGTAAATATGGATATACAAACTTCACTTGCCAACTTCTCCGTTGAAATTATATTTTTCCTTATATCTGAAACATGTCTTACCTCTTTCAACAACCATTAGTTTCCATTGCTTTGCTTTATTTTTAACTTTCCCATTCCAACAATTTTATATGGTGCATCATCACCCAAATGAACATGTCCAAAATCACCTTGAAATTAATCTAGAAAATGTTTCCTATGGGGAGTGGCATGAAATGAAGCCCATGAATCTACTACTCAAGACTCGAAAATATTATCTACAGAAAGAATCAAATAATCTTGTAACACATCACCTGTTACATTTGCTTCCTGGTTTTTCTCCTGTTGTCCATCTCTTTGTTTCTTTGGAGATCTGCAGTCTTTCTTCAGATGTCCTTTCTTCCCACAATTCCAACACTCTATCTTTCCAAATATGGATTTGGATTTTCCCTTCCTAGAATTCCTAGGGTTTCATGAGCCCTTTCCTTTATCCTTTTGTCTTCCCCTATTCTTCATGTTTAACACATTATTCGATGTCTCACCTATGCTTTTCCATCGCGTTTTCTCACTAAGGATAACACCAACAACATCATCACATTTTAAATTATTTGAACCAGAGACAGAGTTACTTAAAGCCATGACCCAGTCGTTCCATCTTTCTAGCAATGAGCATAATATTAGAAGATCCTTGACCTCATCATCAAAGTCCACTTTTACAGAACTTAGTTGATTAGTAACCATATTAAATTCATTTAAATGATCTGCAATAGACCCACCTTCTGACATATTCATATTAAATAATATCTTCATTATAAATACCTTATTGGATGCCGAGGGTTTTTCATACTGTTTATCCAATGTGTCCATCATCTCCTTTGTGGTATTTTCTTTCAAAATATTGAAAGCCATCGACGTTGCGAAGCTCAGTTGTATTGTTCCTAGTGCCTTTCTGTCAAGAACCTCCCATTTTTCATCCTTCATGCCCATCGAATTCTTTTCTATTCCACCCAATGGTAGGAATAGATCCTTCTAATATAAATAATCTTCCATCTGCATCTTCCATAACCGTAAGTTTTGGACGTTAAATTTCTCGACCCTAAACTTTCCATCTTCTTCCATTTCTCCCACTCAAACTAGGAACCCTCTTTTCCTGTGAGTTACCTTTTGCTCTGATACCAGTTGTTAGAAAAACAAGATCGCAGAGCAATAAATAAAACAAATGCATAAATAGAACATAGAATATACATAATACAATAGAGACAAATATATATGTGGTTCACCAAGTGTGGGCTACGTCCACGAGATAAATTGTCTGGCCCTTCCTTTATTATTATCCAAAAAATGAAGGGATACAACCTACAAAAAACCCACTGTAAATTCCTCTTCTTTCTCTCATAGTCCCGTCTCTCAAAATACAATATTCATGCTAATACATAGCTGCAATACATTTCCATTATAAAAGAGGGTTTCCTTCTAGGTAAAAAAACCCTAACATAACTTCTACTGTCATATTTACGACCTTATAATGAATGGACCAGATTTACAATAAAATTACAAGTTACATTTACAAGGCAATCTTTCCTTCGGGGGATGCTATCCCCTGAACCCCAGTCGGAGGACCACTTGTCCCCAGACCCCACAGATAAGGTAACCCCCCTGTGCACTCCCTCGCATGGAAGACTATACATTCTTTTGGGGTGTAAAGGGTTCATGGGGTATAAACACGACTGAAAACAAAGACCTATGAATCAGGAAGATAATCAGGCTCCACAACCAACAATCTCCCACTTAGACACTGATCTCAACAACTCTACCGTTGTTGTATCTGCTCGACTATGAACCTTCTAGGACCTGAAAAAATTTACATCTTCACATTCATGCTTGAAGATCAACTGAAATTGAGCAGGAACTCAGTTTCTACCTGGTTACTCCCTTAGTTAACATGTCTCCAGGATTCTGGCTAGTGTATATCTTTTCCAACTTCAAATGTCCATCTTCCAAGACAAATCATATGAAATGGTACCTGAGTTGTATATGCTTAGTCTTTGAATGGAAGGTTGATTTATTTGCAAGATAAATGGAACTCTCACTGTCACAATACAACCTGCTATTCTCCTGCTTCTTTCCCAACTCCTCAATAAACCTTTGTAACCAAGTCATCTCTTTACTAGCCTCTATAGCAAAAACATACTATGTCTCTGTCGTTGAAATTTCAACAACCTTTTGCAGCTTCGAAATCCAACTTATTGTTGTTCCACTTATAGTAAAAGCATACCCTGTGGTGCTCCTCCTGCTATCTTTATCACGTTCCATATCTGAATCAACATATCCTTGTAGAACAATGTCTGAACCTCCAAAATATAATGCATGAGTAGAAATGCCTCTCAAATACCTGAAAATCCACTTTATTGCCTCCCAATGTTCTTTACCTAGATTGTTCATATGCCTGCTCACAACTCCCACTGCATGTGTACTATTTGATCTTGTGAAAACCATCGCATACATCAAGCTACCAAGTTCTGATGAATAAGGGACCCTGGACATGTATTCTATCTCCTCCCATGTCTTGGGAAACATTTCCTTAGTTAATTTGAAATGGATGGCCAAATATGTACTATCTGGTTTTTCATTCTGCATTCTAAACCTCTCCAACACCTTCTCTATATACTCACTCTAAGACAATGTCAATTTACGATTTTTCCTGTCTCTTGTTATTATCATACCAAGGATTTTCTTTGCAACACCCAAATCCTTCATTTCAAATGAATTAGATAATTTCTTCTTGAGCACATTTATACCATGCATATTAGACCCTGCAACAAGCATGTCATCTATATACAATAGAAAGATAATATAGCTTCCATTTTCTAGCCTTTTAAAATAAACACAGTGATCACAATGACATCTATTATAACCTTGTTCTGTCATAAACCTGTCAAACTTAAAATACCACTACCTTGGATCTTTCTTTAGGCCATAGAATCCCTTCTTCAACCTTCATACCAAATTCTCCTTCCCATTGATGTCATACCCTAGTGGCTGCTGCATATAAATCTCTTCCTCCAAATCCCCATGGAGAAAAGTTGTTTTTACATCTAACTGTTCAAGATGCAAATCTTCTACTACCACAAGACTAAATATAGTCCTAATTGAATTCATTTTAACAAAAGGAGAAAATATTTCATCAAAATATATACCTTTCATTTGCACAAACCCTTTTACAACAAGTCTATCATTGTACCTTTTTTTTCCTCCATCTTCTTCCTTCAACATGTAAACCCATTTATTCAGCAATTCTTTTTTCCCTGCAAGCAACTGAACCAAGTCTACCAAGGAATCCATTTCCTCTTTCATGCCTTTCTCCCACTTCTTTTTGGTGTCTACCTGCATTTCCTCTTTATAACATTATGGTTCACCAGAATCAATCAACAATAAATAATACAATGAATGAGAGTATCATTCAGGGGTTATACTTAACCTCGTAGATATTCTCACAACACTTTAGGAGTTTAAGGTGCCTATTGATCCTCTTGTTGTACATTATGATTTTCTGGTACCTTTGGAATTTCTTTTTCAGTGATCTCATCAAGCACTATGTATTCTAGTTTTTCTTTTTCCTGTTAATTTCCCTACAACGGATCTTTGCACATGACCTTCTCATTGAATATGACATCTCTACTCCTAATGATTTTGTTATTTTCATAATAACATAAGCGATAACCAAAATTATTAACACTGTATCCAATAAATGTACACTTCTTGGATTTTTCCTCAAGTTTTGTTCTATTTTCTTTATCAATATGGACAAATGATTCACAACCGAAAGTCTTCAAATAATAATAGTTTACCTTTTTACCTGTCCATGCCTCCTCTGGAATTCTACCATCCAAAGAGATTGGCGGTCCTCTGTTTATTAAGTAAAAAACAATATCTACAACATCTTCCCATAACTATAAGGGAAAACCAACATGCAATCTCATACTCCTTGCACTCTCCATGATTGTCATGTTGATCCTTTCTGACACACCATTTTCTTGTGGTGTTCTTGGAATTGTCTTCTCTCTACAAATCCCATGGTATGAACAATAATCGTCAAACTCCTTTATGCAATATTCCCCAACATTGTCTGATCTGATACACTTCAACCCTTTTCACGTCTCATTCTCAACCAAATCTTTCCATTTCTTAAAAGTATCAAAAACATCATATTTTTGTTGAATGCAATAAACCCAAGTTTTTCTAGTTGCAACATCAATAAAAGTAACATAATAACGATAGACACCAAGATATGATACTTGAGTTGGTCCCCATAAATATGTATGCACAAGCTCTAATGTTTCACTCTTCTTTTCTTTTCCGACTTTGAGAAATCTGACTCTCTTTTGTTTTCCATAAAAAAAAATCTCACAAATCCAAATCAATTTGTTTAACATCTGGCAACAAATTTCTTTTGTGAATTATATGCATCCCCTTCTCACTCATGTGTCTAGCCCTATGATTCCATAGTGTTTTATCCACTCCTAGAGAAGCTAAAGAGATAGAAGAGTCATTATTACCAATACATAAACACAATGTACCTACCTTCTCTCCTTTTTCTCTCACTAATGATCCTTTAGTGACCTTCCACACCTTATCTGTAAATATGGATATACAACCTTCACTGGCCAACTACTCTATTTAAATTATATTTTTCCTTAGATCTGGAACATGTCTTACCTCTTTCAACAACCATTGGTTTCCATTGCTTTGCTTTATTTTTACCTTTCCCATTCCAACAATTTTTCATGGTGCATCATCACCCAAATTAACCTATCCAAAATCACCTTGAACATAATCCAGAAAATGTTTCCTATGGGGTGTGGCATGAAATGAAGCCCTTGGATATACTACCCAAGACTCATAAATATTATCTATAGAAAGAATCAAAGCATCTTGTAACACATCACCTCTGACATTTTCTTCCTGATTTTTCTCCTGTTGTCCATCTCTTTATTTCATTGGAGCTCTGCAGTATTTCTTCAAATTTTGTTTCTTCCCACAATTCCAGCACTCTATCTTTCCAAATTTGGATTTGGATCTTCCCTTCCTATAATTCCCACGGTTCTCTGAGCCCTTTCCTCTATCCTTTTGTATTCCCTTTGTTGGTCACTATAATTGCTTAATTAATTTTAAACAACTAAGTGAAACATAAATTATCAACCCAGGGAAGTCTTTTGTTTCAAAGATAGCCACGCACTGTATATGCTCAATTCCAAAAGCATTTAGTGTTGTAGTAAAGAAATCATTCTATCTATGATTGCTGAAGTGA
>JASDQU010034188.1:4865-17384 GCA_032191745.1 Picea mariana | reverse complement strand
TTAGACAAATATGCTTCAAATTATTTCTTAATGAAATCCCCCCCATGATCCGATCTCAAGGTTTTAATACTTTTACGATACTCTTTTTCAGCAAAGGATTTAAATTCTTGAAATTTAGCAAAGGTTTCAATTTTATGTTTTAAAAAATAAACCCATGATTTTCTACTAAAGTCATCGATAAAAGTAAGAAAATAAATTGCATGAGATAGAGAAGGAGTTTCAAGAGGACCACAAATATCACTATGAATTAATTGCAAGGGTTCTTTAGCACGCCAAGCTTTACCTTTTTCAAACATTTCTCTATGATGTTTACCAAGCACACAACCTTCACAAACACCTTTAGTAGATGAAATATTAGGCAATCCATGTACCATTTTAGGTAACAATTGCATTTTACCATAATTCAAGTGACCTAACCTTACATGCCATAATTGACTTAATTCATCAGCGTGAGCAACATAGGAATAAAATGGTTGTCTTTTAGTTGAATTAAAACCAACAAACTTATATAAATCAGTGTCATAATCAACAAGACCTGAAGAAACTACTTTGAATTTTTGGTTGATATCTTTAAGAACATATTTATCCGGCTAGGCTTCAAATTTATATCCTTTCTGACATGCATGATAAATAGAAAACAAGTTCATGGACATGTTTTGAACATGAAAAACATCTTATAATTGACCATTAGTAACTTTAACATTACCATAACCAATTACGTCAAGTTGTTTACCATCACCAATAGACACTTTCTGAGATGAGTGCTTATTATTGATATAAGATGTAAACAAAGAAACATTGCATGTCATATGTTTAGATGCACTAGAATCCATTATCCATTCCACATTAGAAGAATTACTAGATTGAACAAAAGACACACATAAAACTACTTGTTGTTTATTAGAAGCTTGCTTTTTAGCCTTATCATTTAAGCATTTTCCTTTATAGCAATATTTTTTAGGATAATTAGTTTTAACACAATACTTACAAGGATCATATAATTTCTGCTTCTTACTAACTTCATGAGTAACATTAGAAGCATTACCAGAATTATTAGTTGAAGAGTGTGAACAAGAACCTTTAGCATTAGGCTGAAAACTTTTCTTAGGATTCTTATTATTATGTGCCATTAGAGATCTATGGGAAATTAATTAGCCTTAAACAATCAACCTTTCTTGCTCATTTATCAAACCTTTACAAAATTGATCAAAAGTAGGTTTCATGGTACCTTCATACATTTTAATAGCTCTATTCCTAGTTTGGATGAACATGTCAAAACAAAATGACAATGTATGTTCTACAAGAATGATTAATATAGTATCGATCTTCTTATAATCTTTACCACAATTGATTATTTTTTCATTTAAGGTTTTCAGTTCAACAATATAGAATTCTATCCTATAAAAATTATCAGGATCTAACTCATGGATTTTCTTTTCTAGGTAATAAGCAGAGACATCATCAGATTTATCAAATAGAGAAACAAGAATTTTCCATACCTCAACAGGGGTGTCTTCTGCCTCAATACTTCCCTGAAGACTACCTAATACCGTTTGTCCAATGAACCTTCTTGCTTGATCACATATTTCTTCCCAAATAACTAGATCTTTAGCATCAATGGGCTTCTTATGTTCACCATTAACCAACCTTCAAAGATTCTTGCTCCTGAGAACATCAATCATTTTTCTCTTCCATGCAAGATAGTTAGAACCAACAAGTTCAGGAACAAAAACTACATCTGAAATCATTATGATGAAAAACTCAACAAGGGATGAACCCTAATGCAAATAATAGACAAGCTAAAAAAAAATGAGTAAACTGAAAAGATCTTACAAAAAAAAATATTGTTTAAAGTAAATCAAGGCTTTTGAGTTGAAAATTTGAAATGATCATAACACAATCAATATGGCTCAAAATTTCTATTATAACCTATTTCTGGAAATGTCACAGTCATTCTACATCCTTTTACGCAAGCCAAATAGAAATATGGATGTTCTATCAAAATATATCAGCTCTGCAATATTTTCGTCTGTACGAAAAAATTCTAAAAAATAATTGATTTTAAATTAGCGATATCTCTGCTTTCAGACACGAAATTAGACAATTTTTTTTAAACCGCGTATTTTTTCACGAGGAACTCAGTTCTGTAACTTATTTCTTCAKATTCTTCCCCAAAAGTTTCAGAATTGGATCTGAAAGTTGTGACATCATTTTTTCCTACAAAAAAAAAGATCTAAAAAAAACTAAATCTAAATAATCGAGAGATAGATCTCCTTGAGGAGAATCAAATTTTCATATAAATCTACAGAAAAACAATCAAGAAACCTGCAAAATATCYAAAAAATAGAGGTTARGGTTTTAAAAAGAAACTCAAACATATAGAATCATGCCCAGATCTAAAGAGAAGCCTAATGACTACTAGAATTGATGGCAAATCTACAAAAAATAACGGTGCCCAAAATAAAGTATGAAGATAACTATGTTGGATAAAACTATAGAAGGTGGTAGATCATAGCCACCAAACTTTGATACCATGTGAGAAATCATATGTATAGAAAGATAGCTAAACTAACATTCTATCTATGAATCCAACAACATATCAAACATAATAAGAACAAAAAGAGAAATTGAAACAAAATACACCAGATATATGTGGTTCACCCAATTGGGCTACATCTACATGAATGTTGTCTTCTATTATCTCCATAAATTTCCTTCAATCTTACAATAGAACAACTCCACAATTACCCCATACAAATATAAAAGAATGCTTGAGAGCACAAGATGATGATCACATGTTATTCCTTAAGAGACACTCTTAACATTATTATATACCAAGAGATATGGAAGAATTACTCTCACATATTGCATGTGGGATAATATAATTCTCCTTTTTATCATCTCTTTATATAATATTCATACCAAGCGTAAACTATTCCATAATAAGTACTTGTTTTATACTCTTTTATATAAGATTGTTGACAACTTCCGACATAATACAAATACATTATTATCTTCCAATGAATATAATATATTCCAACAACTGTTATTATTGGAACCAAAATATTGAAATCAATCATTGAATCGAAAAGCGGTGCTATCTGTAGCACTCATTTTTTTGGTTTAAAATTACAATTTATTTGAAACCATGGCCTTAACAACTAGTATCCTTACAATCCAAATCTTAAAATCAACCCTCAAATTGAAAAGACGTGCTACTAGCAACCTTTTTTTTAGTTCTTTGAGTTTATATTGAAAGATTTTTTAAATCGTGGCCTAACAACTAGTATCACTGCAAACAAATCATAAAAGAAAAATAATAAAAATAGAGAAAAAAACCAAACTAGGAAAAACATGTTTTTATTTTATTAGTTATTTATGTTTAAAAACTAATTAAGAAAACAAAACCACAAAAATAAAAAACAAAAAATACACAAAATTTTAAAAATAAACAAAAGTTATATATATATATATATATATATATATATATAATCCCCGTGGATAACATTGTCCTCTCTGTCCTTAAACAATAAAAAATGTTTAAAAAGACGCAACAAACAAATCAAAAAATAATAAAAAATGAAAACAAAAACTTAAAAAACCAAATAATTAAAAAACAAAAAACAATAAAATAATAAAAAACAAATAAAAAACTAAAATTANCTTAAACAATAAAAAATGTTTAAAAAGACGCAACAAACAAATCAAAAAATAATAAAAATGAAAACAAAAACTTAAAAAACCAAATAATTAAAAAACAAAAAACAATAAAATAATAAAAAACAAACAAAAAACTAAAATTAAAAAATTAAAAAACAAAAAACAAAAAACAAAAAGGAGGTTTGTGGCCCCTTTTCCCTATCCTCCTCCCTTTCCTTGTCCACCCCTTCCTGTGTTGCCCAATGTGGTTCGTTCGAGAGGAGTGGTTGTCACCCTTCCATAAATGAATGTTGTTGATTGCAACTTCATGATACATCCTCCAGATCGTTCTCCTCTGGACTGAGTTGAGACATCTGTGAGAGAGAGAGCCCAAGTGTTGGGTGTGCCCATGTGATGAGTGTGCATCAGACTCTGGAATGAGTTGTGATGACCTGTGGTCTCTTGCTTTGTACTCCTCTGGATTTAGTTGAGTCGGATTGAGATGGCACTCCAGATGATTCTCCTGCAGACTCAGTTGAAATAGAGATCTGTTGAGTATGACGTTCATGTGGTTGAGCACAGGTGGACGTGTCCCTAGTGGCTGAGCACTAGTGGACGTGTGAGATCCTTGCTATATTGTCTGAGAGTGAGATTTACTTGTAACCCTAATTTGTGATGTAAAGGGTACAAGTTGGCCCCACCATATGTGAAAGATAATTAATATTTATGTAATGATTAATTATATTATTGAGTTATTGAGGTCGACCCTATTGTGCCAAGAGACACACCTATTTCTGTGTCTAGTCTTGTATAAATAGAGGTGAATCCCCATTTAGAATTACGCACACTCTCACTTGTCATTTGGAAATTTCAGACCTACTTGTATAGCTGAAGTGCGCACCTCTCTTGGGCACTAATTTCAAGGTTGTAGAGAACCCTCTTGTATGCATCTAGGGTTTATGGCATGGGGGATATTCTCTTGAGAATTTAACAAAGGATTGTTGGGTTTTTCCCTTGTTTGAGAAGGGTTTTCCCAAGATACTTCTTGTGTTCTTGTGAATGGTTATTCTTCTTGTGATCTTGGTTATTGCAACACTTGTGTATGGTGTTGTTGCATTTGTTCATGGTTCAAGTACATGCTAAATGAAATAAAACTCATGCTTGAGCCTAACACATAGAGAAAATTCAACATGGTATCAGAGAAAATTCCTTGAAGAAACATTGCACAAGTTTTAAGCCAGTCGTCACCTCCCAGTTGCATAAGTATGGCCCTCTAGGGTTTCCAAAAAAAGGTACAACCCTCTCTTTTTTGCTTGTTTCATCACCTTACACTGAAATATTTGGGCTAATTTTGGCATAGGAATGTATGACCTCCTTCAGTGCATCTCTAGAGACTCTTAGATTGCATTTCCATAAATTTTGGACTTTTGGCCCTATGGTTTCTAGGGTTCCGCAATTTTTTGCAGAAATTTTGGTTCTAGGGTTTCCACAACTCACTAGTGTTCCTATGACCCTCTAAAGGTTTATTGTTGGTAGTCATAAGTCCAATCGAACCTAAGGTTTCTAGCCTATCCTAGCCATTAGGTTTCCTAGCCTAGTTTCTAAGGGTTTCTGGAAGAATATGCAAACCATGAGGAACATAACCTTGGTGGAAGATAGGATTGATGGATCAAGCAACTTCAGTTCCTGTAAGTCAAGACTACAAATCACCTTGGAAGAGGATGAACTATTGAGTGTGATACAAAAGACTCTACCAGAAACATCTACCGATGAAGAGAAGGAAGAATGGAAGGAAGATGACGTTAAAGCAAGGCAGATAATCATCTATTTAGTAAGAGATCATCTCCTACCTCGTATTTCTAACCTAAAGACAACTTATGAGATGTATGAAGCATTGAAGAATATGTTTGAGAGTACAAACACCCTTAGAGATCTTACATTGAAGGGCCTGTTATCCCCTAGCGTAGGGATAACTAAAGAGATTATGTCTCTAAGCCCACAGGTCCTAGACATGGAGTATCGAGAGCCATATCGACTTTAGCATGGCCCTAGAGGGCCCAACCTTTTCTTCTTTAGTGCCTCCACTTTGTCAACAACAACAACATCCATCACATTAGCCTGATCCTGCAACAGAAGTGGATCTTTCTCCGTGAGGTAATGAGTCTGGGTATCATGGTATGTGTCACTCTGATTCACAAAACTTTTGAATATGTGCATTTAATTCTTTTTGCTTCTAACGTGTGCTTGGACCTTATGCCTTTCCACTTGACCACACCTGGGGGGAATGACATGATGCCCTAGTAAGATGGTTCCCATAGGGTTTGAGTTTCCACTGGGGGGATTCATGAAAGGTCATCATCTGTTCCCACCATACTTACCACTTTTCATCTTTCTCCTGCTCATCTATCCCATTACACTGGTCCTGAAATTGGGTTGGCCAAATATCTAAGGGTTGTACCTTACCTTGTGGGGAGAAGGGGCTAAAGGCCCAGGGGGTAAAAGTAGCTGGAAAAAGATAAAATCCAAAAGAATGAAACCTTGAGATTCTTCTCCAGGGATCCCCGAGAAAGCAATAAAAATCTTCTCAGCAAGAAATAGAGGGATCCATAAAAAATAATAAATCAAGACCTAGTTGGAGGATAGGGGGTATCATTATGAGCTATCCTATTAGGTCCATGGGCATGTAGCAGTATGATACTACCAAAAGTTGGTCACCACACTAGGGTAGTGGCTCTTGGTGGCATAGCCAAGAGAAAGGGGGTCTCATCACGAGCCATCCTTCTCATTTTTGTGAAATGCTTGTGGGTAACATTGCCACCACTGGTCACCACGCCAGGGTAGTGTCCCCTAGCTAGCCTCTTGAAAGAAAAAACAATAAGAATAAAAGATAAAAGGCATGATTGGGCTTGGAAACATTTTCATCCATGACAAGTTGCAACTCACCCTCTTTAGAGGCACCCACAGGTAAGCCATACATTTCCCTGCTATCACTGCACCCATTGCTTAGACGTCCCTTACCACCTCTTCCACTCACATGGCCTGGATTTGACTTCACCCGAGAACATCCCACATCTAATGAGCATTAGCCCAATAGGACGTCCTAGCATCCCTTCCAAACTTGGCTTGTATAATAACATAACGTCTTTGAGCACTTATCTGGGTAAAGGGGGTTTCATGCACATGTTTAAATAACTCAATGATTAGATGTGATTGACATTGCTATGATCCCTGTGACTTATGAGCCCATGGAGGGCGTATTTTTTGATGTTGCAGGGCCACACCTGATGGAAAGGTATATATGGGGAGATGACTAGTTCAGACCTCCGTAGGGCTAAGAGACCACCATATGGATGCTGAGACCCTAGCCATGGGCAGAGACAAATCAAAGGATTTCATAAAAAGAGAGGAGGGCGTTTCACCAGGGGTAGCTTAGCAGGCCTGGACCTAGGGGGGTTGTGTCCTTTTCACGATGATGTAGGCCTAGGAAGGCCCATGATGTCACTTAGGTCACCCATGACATCACCCAACATTTTGGATGTTTTGGAGGTAGTTGTGTGCCAAGTGGCATGTGTGGTAGGATCCTGAGGCCCACAAAGGCCTAACGTTTTTCTCCAGGAGGCCAACGTTGCCCAAAAAGGGCCTAACGTCACCCTAAAATGGAATGACGTCACCTTACAACTTGTTTTAGGGTTTAATTATGACATTTAATGTAAAAATTGGATATTATGCGTAACAGGCCATGTCGACCTTTTTTGACCTAATTCTGGTCATTAATATTGTATAAATAAGGATTTAAACCCTTGTATTTTTCATCATCTTTCACTCACACTTGTGAGGACTGAAATTTGCACCCTCCTTAGGGTTTCTTGGCTGAAATTTTAGGCACAATTTTTGAGGAAGGCTAAATCTTGGAGTATTTTGACAAGTTTCTTGGTGGAAGTGTTCAACTAGGGTTTTTCTTGATTATTCTTGATGAATGTAAGTGATATTTCTACAATTCTTCTTAATTGAATGGTTATAGTTTATTTCTCTTGCATTTACATTAAAGATTATCAAATTGCTTGACTAAACCCTAGGAAGAGTAGCACATGTTATTGTCCTAGCTTTAAAATCCTTCACCTAATTGATCTTGTCAAAAGACCATTTTTCTTGAAGCATGTGCTAAGGCCTTGCCATTGCAACACCTTAAGTACCCATTGCTTCATCTTAGCTGATTTTTGCTTCATCTTTGAGTTAAGGATGGAAAAATTCTATTAAGGCCTAGGGTTACGTATACCTTAGTAGCTAGTTTCCCCTAGGGTTTGATAATTGGAGCCTTGGGTTACCAACACTCCAATCGATCAACCTCTCTTGCCTTTAACTCTTCTACTATCATTTCTTTCCTCCGACATTTGCTTCCATATTATTGACTCCATTTTCCCTAAAAGCACTAGTCTAAGTCCTCCTTTGAGTAATTGATCAAAACAACCATCAAAACCTATTCTTTGAGCAACCTACTAACACTTTCTAACCCTAGAATAGCCTAACCTATTGACTACATTGTTGTTGTTACCAAAGTAAGCTACAACCATTAAATGCAGCATTAAAAGCTTATAAAAGCAATTGAAAAATCTGATTTATACATTGTCTTGTTTGCTTCTAACAAATGCTATTATTATGATTTCAATGGTTAATGATTCTTAGTCATTTTGAAGTTATTTCAAGGCATTTAATGTGAAGTATTTCCCTATAAAGATTGGTGTTATAATTTTCAGTTTACTTCATCATATTCAACAAATTGCTTTTATCGAGAAAGTCTATGGTTTTATGAAGTGCTAACCAACAAGTGTACTTGCAAATATATATAGTTTCTTGTTTCTTTTTTTCGGGCAGGTACACTTTGACATATTATCTCTTCATTGTTTATAAAAACTAGACATTCTGATCGGTGGTGACTTATGAGAGGGGATATTTATCTATCCAATTTGACTTTGCCTTCTCAAATCCCCAGGTCACCAAGGATGTCTTCCTTGGGCCTACCACCCTAAATAGAAAGAGACATCCTATTGAGGTGACAATGATAGGATAATCTTCTGTTACGCCAATTTTCTCTCCTTTAACCTTTTCTTCTATCAAAGTTAAAATTGCGCGATAACATTTTGGCACTGTTGCCAGGGAACACTAAGTCAATATTCCTCAAACAACACTTTTTTTCAGTAAGCCTTTATCCAGAGAACGTTTCTTACAAGTTTACTTGGCGACTCCACTGAGGGTGATTCCCTCTCTCCTTTGATAATTTCAAGAAAATTGTCTGGCGAATCCACTAATGACGAAGCCAACCATGACTTCTCAATGGGACCTGGGAAAATTCAAACCTTTAGACATGAGTAAAATCCAGGGATACCCTCGACAAATGCCCCCGAAGTACAAAAAATGGCTCTGTAGATTCACTGGTAGTGATGGGGAAAGAGCCGACTATCACATGGGTGATTTTTGGGCTTTCTTTCAACCCCATCCTATCAGTGATGATGCTGAAGATTTGGCAATGAAACTTTTCTCTGCCAATATTCATGGAAATGCTAGGAAATGGTATGATAATCTCCTTGTTGCTAGCATCACATATATGGACTAGTTAGAAGAAACCTTTCTCAAAAAAGGGAGTATGAAATTGAAAGATATCCAAACGTTACTAAAAAGAATCAATCATGTAAAACAAATTGAGAATGAGACTGTCAGAGATTTCGAGGTTAGGTTTAAGAGATTGCTATATCAAATTCCTAGAATCCATCATCCTGGAGACAAGTACCTCATGTATCTCTATACCAATGCACTCTTAGTGCATTTAGGGTTTCTCCTAAATAAAAAGGGGCCAAAAACAATCTATGATGCCTATTACATGGCCAGACAAATCGAGGAGAATATCTCTTTGTCCAAGGGAAAACACATMTTCTCTCTAGGAACCAAATTTGATGACCCCAAAGATACCCCAGGTGCTCTTAGTTTGGAAAGATTAGTTACCCTTGAAACCTTTACTGCTAGTTTCCAAGAATAAGGGGAACAAATCATCGACCAACAAAATGCTAAGGGGAAAGATCTTGATGAGGTTTTCCAATCCCACAGGGAAGAGCAAAGGACTACTRAGRACACATTTGATTTGGAAAGTGAAGAGGAGSTAGATGACCCTTTAAATGTTTTAAATCCTTCATGTTATGATACATATAGTGACATGGTTGATAATATTGACAAGTTCATACATGTTGGGGGACGTAAATGGGATGTAGTTGGTTATGATGTGGACCCCATTTACGACATTGAGAATCATTTCCAAGTATTTMCTTTACAGTTATCACAACAGGTTACTCTTGATTTTGACCAGTGGTGACAAGGAGATGATATAATTAYTGATACTTTCCAAACACCTAGGGCTGACCTAGTCCYRTATTCTCCCGATGATTTTYGGTCATACCTTGATGATTTTGATGAGTACTCTTCTGAGCACTTTGATTTATTCCATGAAGAAAATTATCAACCACCACTGTGCTGAGATCTTGATAGGAGTAAGGACATCGTTTTCCCAAAGAAGGATCCTCGTGACAATGTTCTCTAGCCACCTTCAATTACTTTATCTTGCTGTGTCATTAAAGGTGTAGCTAAGAAGTATGTCTTTTGTATTAAGTTTCCTCTAAGGAAAACCCTCAATTTCAAGGCCAGGTTGAATACCTTAAGAAGGAATATGTTATCTCATTCTTTCAACCTTCCCTTAAGAACTTCTCAGTTACCCTCTAGGTTTTTTCTATTTCCTTACCAGACCTCAGATTGTGAAGACTTCCAAGGTATCCGACCTTCAAATTCTTTGAGTCAGTCTGTTGGACCTCTCAATTTTCATGATCCCTTTCTAAGATGGATTGAGCACTCTCCCGAGAGTATGACTTGGCATGATTTTATCCCTCCCTCCTGCCTCCATGAGCTATACTTTATGATTTCCGATGATATAGTACATTTTCTAACACATGTTATTTTTGTGCTTAACTTATCATTGTTTTGGTTTATGATGAAGCACATAGGTAGGTATCGTGAGACATTGCTAGGGTAGTTTCACTAGTTATTTGATTTCACCTAGCCTTTAGCCAACATGTAAGTAGAGGTAAGTAGGTAGGCATTTGCATTCATTGTATATACCATTTGCATTTCATGCTAGAGTAGTTTGTATTTCCATTTGTACATATGCTTGCTTTTATTTTTTGTATTATATATATATATATATATATATATATATATATATATATGAGCCCATGGTGATATCACCACCCCAAATGATTACTAATAGTTTTTTGTTGAGATCAAGCAGGTCACAGGTTATGCCARAGATACTAAGGTTCTCATGCGCTCTACGGTGAGCACATGTCCCCGAGTTGGAGYTGGATGTTATTGTTGATGTTTGGAAAACATCGGGAAGACATTCTCTTAGAATAATAATTAATAATATAATTATTGATTATTAAATATCATATATAATAAATAAATGATAATAATAAATAGTTATTGATTATTCAAGGGACGCATCCTTTCATGGATGGTCACCATATGTTCCCTATATATGGAACACTCATTTTTGTAATAATATATCGATCATATATTATATGAAGAAAAACAACATGGTATCATAGAAGGACTAGGATGTCTCCCTCACGGGAGGGCCCATGAAAATGGGGCAATCCATGCCTACTAGAGGGGAGCTGGTTGTGCAGTAAACTGTGGCGAGCAATGCTTTTATATGGATTTCCCTGTAGGTGCTACCTTTAATTCCTTCGTTACCAACACTCATTCCTAGCTCGGACAGAACTAGCCATCATCTACAGAGCAATCTACAACGTATTGTGGCACTCTTGCCCAACACGCATTGGATGGAACAAAGAAACGCTGCGATGATGATGGCTAAGATTGAGTCGAAACTAGCATGGCTAAAATCGAGTCGAAACTTGCCTTCGGTACAAAGGTAAATGCTGTCGATCTCTCTGGAATCTCCATTGATGGGCTAATGGGAGTTGATGAGTGCAATATCTTCCTATCTCCGAGCAAACTTACTACAAAAGCAGTAGTCCAAGTGATTGTTGTTCATTCGGGTACCGTCAACATAAATATTGTGAGGGGACCTGTGCCTAGTTACAACGAAAGGTATTTCATGACATTCCATGTTGCAGAAGGTGCAAGAAGTGTCTTGTTTTGTGCCATTGCAAGCAAGATACGACGAAAAGGATAGTCAATAGGATGTATATATTACAGTTCGAATTSCAAGCCAAACAAAGTTTCTGCACAAGCTRTCGATACTGATAAAGGTCTCCAAGTTTGGGATACCTATGGAYTGCATTCAGAGAAGCACCCATCAAATTATGCCTCCCACATATTCGTTTGACTTGTGATTTCTTGTAGATGAAAAATAATATATCCATACAAAAATATCGAGGGAAACTTTTGTAGCCAGAATGCATTCTGTGAATAAATAAAGAAAAAAAAAACACGATCGGAGGATCATCAGAAGAAGTAGAGAATAACAATAAGTTAATGTTGTTGAATGTTCTCATCTTCCACTGTAGATGCTTGAACCACTATTTTTCTGGGTGTTACAGGGCACAAATACAGTAGAAATAATTGTGATTTTGACTGATACGAAAATCATATCCCGTAAACTGAGTTTTTCATTTTAATAGAATGGAATATGATTATTATAAGTGACATTGATCAAAGCATTCTATGACAATATTTTTAACTTGAAAAAAAAAAGAGGCAATTATGGACTGGTTCCACTAGTGATCACATTCTAGAACACACATATATAAATCGTTGAGATGTTATCATTGGTTTAATCGGGATTAGTTTGTGCTCATCTGGACATGGGTTCAT
>JASDQU010034187.1:17715-36221 GCA_032191745.1 Picea mariana | reverse complement strand
ACACCAAAACCTGGTGCCAATGGATTACCATCCTAAATGCATATTTACATTTACAACTAGTACCAATGGCTCACCAACCTATGTGATCATTTACATTTATATGTACAATTGGGGTTTGGCCTAGGGGTATTACAACATGATCTTGTGATCTATCATCTTCCTAAACCAAAACCATGTCAATTGTGACTTCTACTACCACGATATATAGCAAGAAGTCCCTGCTATAGTCTGGGGGACTAAGCAAAGGGTTAGACATAAGTTATTTCTTTAGCACATCAAAATATCGTTGGGAGAACTAATCCCAAATGAAGGGATCCCATTTATTGAACAAGCACATAAAGCCCTTGGTAATGCCAACATAGTTCGCAATAAAATGTCAAAGAAAATTGGCCTTTCCTTGGAGACTCTACAACTTTTGAATGTTTCATGGGGGTGGAAACTGAACTATTACCTCCACCTTTAACAGATCAACCATGATCCCTTTGTTTGATACATTGAAACCCAACATACGCCACGATACGAAACATAAGATCCATTTGTTTGGATTCAAATGAAAACAATAATGATGGCATCTTTCAAAAATAGTTTTAAGGTGTATTGGATGATCTAACCTCTTCTGAGAGAGAGTAATGAGGTCATCGAGATAATCCTCAACAATATGCTTCAAGTTTTGTAAGGAAAATGACATGGCCCACTGAAATGTGGCTCCAGCATTTTTAGACCAAAATGAATTTTATGATACATTAAAGTCCCCCAAGGACATATAATGCCATATTGTGTTGACCCTTGGGTCGGATCTGAATCTGATTGTATCTAGAAAAACTTTCCATGAAAGAGAATATTTCACTTCCTTCACACTCATCGATAATCTAATCAATGAAGGGTGTGGGGAAGTTGTATTTCAGACATGCTTTGTTCAGATCTCGAAAATCCATACAGACATGTATGGTCCCTTTATTTTTATCCATAGGAATGGTATTTGACACCCATTCTTTGAGAGGGATCGGTTAAATAAAACCTTCCTTAAGCAACTTTTCATCCTCGGCCTTAATATTTGTTGCTTTCCTCACATTAACAGGTCATAACTTCTATAAAATATTTTTATCATTCTCGTAAGTGAAAATCTCAAGCTCAACAATTCAAGGGTCTATGCCTAGAATTTATTCATATGACCATGCGAAGACATCATGTAAATATTTAAAAAAATAATTATGTATGAATCCCTTCAGGAGAACAGTTTGTGCCTATAAAAACATTCTCCAAAATTCCAGGGATTTTATAAATATTGATTGGAATTTTCTTTGATATGTTATCCATGTTCCCTTCAATATAAACACCTTGCTTTTCTTAGGGGTTCATAGAATGATCAACATTTCTACTCATGGATGACCGAAATTATCCACTTTCCACATCACTAATATTGGGGAGAATGTATGATCGAAGATTCATATCCTCCCATGGCCTTTCTAATCCTTTCATTGCCTCTTTAAAAACTTTGTCAGAAGGTAAGATGGTATCAAGATAGTCTATGGAATTCGAAGAATGTTGAGCCTAGATAGGTTATGGGAATTGGTTGTTCTACTCCATCCATGAAGGAGTGGGATAAGGTTATGTAGTAGCTTGTCAGATATCTCGATAAGAGACCTCAGTTGTATATAGTGGCATGTCCATCCCAGCATGCACAAGACCTTTACTAATTCGTGCAGTGACTGTAACACCCACAAATATTTAAAATACGAGGTTCTAAATGAACTGACTCTTGTAGCAGTAACTGAGGAGCTCGAATTTTGGTAGTTGACCAAGGTAGTTTGAATACAAGAAAACAGTGCTAGAAAATTAAATGTTTCCATGAGAAAAGGATACATTCCAACACTGATACTCTTAAATGTTTAAAATATTTAAACATTCGCACAGTGACTGTAACACCCACAAATATTTAAAATACGAGGTTCTAAATGAACTGACTCTTGTAACAGTAACTGAGGAGCTCGAATTTTGGTAGTCGACCAAGGTAGTTTGAATACAAGAAACCAATGCTAGAAAATTAAATGTTTCCATGAGAAAAGGATACATTCCAACACTGATACTCTTAGTTGTCGTCTGAGAGTTGTCAATCAACAGGATCATGGATCCCATATTTGGCATGGATTCAATGTGGTTAAACACCATCTAGTTGATTGTTACAATCCTCCCCTTGTGGGGAAAGAATAAAAATAATAAAACCAACGAGAAAACAATCGTCATTGCATAGGTCCAACTTGTTCTTAACAAGATATTATAGTCAAGTAGCACGTCGACTCCTTCAACTTATATAGAAATGAAATTTCCTCCTAACCAGACCAGAAAAGAGGAAATAATCTTGTGCATTTTGAAAGATCATCTATAAAACTCAGTCAAAAGAGTGGTAGAAGGGGTAAGTTTAAGAGAGCCAATGTATTTCCAATATGACAAATACATGACACATGTCGAAGAACCTTCGTGGACAACTCTCCTCCCGATAACATGTTTCACGTACACAATGTTGATCTGGAGGAATACACGATAAGGAAGGAAGGGATTCATTTTAATAGCATCAAACTTCATAATGAGATTTCTCAAAGAGTCAGCAACCCTGATCGTGGACAACAATGTGGCTCATTTCATGGGGCAACTTTGGAGCACCTCTCAGGTAGACATCACATAAGGCATATGAGATAAGTCCTTAATTATAGAGTATTTGGGAGTGTCTCAAGCATTAGGATTGTGCGACACTTTTTGTACACACCTTTCAGTATGTGTTGCATCGTTTCCTTCTCAGGTTTCTCTATATGGAGAGACCCCTAAGGATCAGAAGTTTCTTTTCATTTTGATGTCAACTCAAGATTACTATAATCACGAGACCTAGTTGACAAATATACCTCATCTTCTTTCATATGGTTGACCATGTTAGCAAATGAGTAATATCCATCTGAAAAAGATGCACTTGAGGTTCCCCCTTGCAGATTTGAAGTGGAAGAACCATCTTGCATATTTTTCCCTTGTATAAATAATTTTTTCAGTACAATAGTATGTTTCTCATGTTGTTGCAATTTTATCAAGTGATTGTCCTATTCCATCTACAGGAATTGATGAGTAAGGTGATGACCCCCACAGAGATTGCACAGGAATTTCACATTCTTGACCTCCTTCTTTTCCCCTCCAATTTTTTCATTATATTTCTCATTTTTATTACCCCCACCTCATTTCTTATCCTTTCCCTTTTTAGATTTCCCTCTAGGTTTTTGTTTTCCCTTTGGGGCCATCGATTGTACAGCATGAACGTCTAATTCCTGGATGGTGGGGATAGTCAAAGTAGTATCTTGACCAGTCACATATTGATGAATAGACATTTGTTGCATCTGGTTGTGACCAGATCTATAGTAGTTCTTTTAACAGACCCAATGATGCCATTAGCATGAGGTGCCGATTTCATTTTTGTAGGATCAAAATCGGGTTGTGGTTCATCCAGTATAATTTTGTAAAGGAGCCCAGACTATGAATAGATCAAATCCAATTGTTGGGCCTTTAATGTTAGGATCCAATCCTAACCCCTCTCCATGGGTCATTAGTTAGTAGGATATTTTTTCTATTTAATAAAGGCCGACATTATTTAATAAGGCCTAATAAATAAAGAAGAATAAGTCAATGTAAGAATACCTAATAGAATCTTTCACTTCTAGAAAGATATTCCTCTAGAAGTTTCCTTAGAAGGTATAATTAGTATAAATAAGAGTAGGAGGCATTGAATATTTTGTCTTGGGTATTATTTTAATAGAGATCTTCTCCGTTGGAGGCTTCCCCCTCGAAGAGGTAAGTGAACATTGATATCATAATAAAGTTTCTCTTCCTAGTGATTATTATTGTGTTCTTATGATATTTTTCTAGATATATCATTATTATTATGTCATTTCCTTCTAGAAATTTTATGTTCTACATAATATATAGTATCAGGAATATTTCAAGTGGTATCAGAGCTCTTTCCAGGGAAATACTTGTGGGTAAATTTTTTTTCAGGGTAGAGACGTATTCCAAATTATTTAAGCTACACAGATCTGTCATTACATACATAAACCTGCGGTCAGGGAGTCATACACAGTAAATACAAGTGGTTCTTAAGCGCACATCTTTTGGCCACCCTTGCAACCCCTATTGGTACCCCTTAAAGTGGTAGAACATCTGAAAAAACATATATACAGATCGACCTAGGCATCCTAAAGTCCTCCATAGATGAATCGATCGGTCTCCTGCCTACTATAGTGTCACCGAGAACAAGAATCAGGAAGTGACTCTCTAGTACATGGGTAGTCTGGTAGTACAACTAAGGGTATGCTCTAGCCTCCTTAGTTGGTGCCTTGAGATATCAAGCTGAGTACTATTGTTGGACCAAGCATGTATATAAGAGAGTTATAGCACATGGAAAACCCTTGACTATAGATTCCCTGCAAACCCTAACCATTGGAAACATAATAGAAAAAGAAAAGAGAAGATCTATTGCAGTGCAACCTTGTTGTCTGCATTGGGGTTGCAAAATTACTACATCTTTTGTCCTGTTAAGAATTTGGGCATTCCCCATCTATAGTATTATTAAGTTTAGAGTATAACTCCATAGGAGGAAAAAAACAAGTTTGTCTTGTCATCACCCTTATTGGTGACCTATCCCATTGCATTCCTCTCTTCATTTTGATTGCAGTGGTACCCTTCAATTTTAAGAATTTTTTTCGGTGGACCCAACCCCCTCTGGGATGCCTTTCTTGAGACCTATCCCATTGGATTCCTCTCTTTGACCTGATAACTTGAGTACCTATAATTTTTACACCCATTGTTTCCATCCTGACACCTTTGCTGCTACCTAAGCCTTAACCATGCTACCACTCTCTCTTAGTCCCAAGAAACCTTGGATTATAGAGTGTCCGACCTGAAACAACAAAATGAAGACAACATAGCTTCCCTTTGCAATGAATTCACCACAGCCCTTGACCAACAATAGAACAAATTGGTGCAACTATTCAAGGGTAATAATGTTGATCCAAACCTTAAAGAACTTAATTCTTCTCATTATGAACATACTCAGCCCTCCCTCTCCCCTTGGGGTTCTCCACCTTATTGGAATAAGGTGCCCAAAGTTGACATGCATAAATTTGATGGTTCCAACCCCATCGGGTGGGTTTCTCAATTGGAATAATACTTCTCCCTTAATGATATTCAAGATGATGAGACAAAACACCATGTAGGGGTTTCATACCTGGATCAAGAACACTGGAAGTGGTGGCATTGGCATAAGAAATGTTATCTAGGACCTCCCAATTGGAACATGTTCTCCAAAGCAGTTTGTCCTTGTTTTGATAGGGAATCATAATTTGTATGCTGACTCACTAAGTTGTGCCAAACTGGATCTGTCATAGACTTCATCATGACATTTGAATAGTTGACTATCCATACCGAGGGCTTATCTGATAAATTTTACCTTGAATGTTTTATCAGTGGTTTAAAAGAAGTTATCAAGGATCATGTCAATGTGCATCATACGACTACCTCGTGGCAGGCATGTCAATTATCAAGGGAAGTAGAGATCATCCTCCAGGCACAATCCCTGAAGGATACTTTTACCACCCATCCTCTCCCATGGGATACCCCTACTCTGACCCAAACTTTGAAGGTGTAAAAGGTCTCTTCCACCGAAATGGAGGAACATCGCAAGCAAGGCCTTTGCTACTATTTTGATGAAAAGTATGGACCAAGGAATAGATGTAGAGAACAAAAGTTCTTCTAGATTGATAACTCATCTTCCTCTTCCTATGATGACATCCCATCAAATGAGGTTTCAGACCAAGAGGTGGCTCAACTAAGTGATCTTGTCGAAGATCTAGTTGTCACGTCGATGGAATCTATGGAACTGGTCATCTCACTTCATGCACTCTCGGGTATTTTGTCCCCCACAGACATTGAATAGAAAGGGATACATTAAACATAGGCCGGTTGTGGTGTTGTTTGATACTGTCAGCACCCATAATTTTATTCATCGCAGGCTCGCTGATGAGATCCATTTCTTTGTCCACCCTACTTCTAATTTTCATATCCTCATTGCTAATGGTGGTACTATGAAGTGTGGGGGACATTGTGAGAATCTGAAACTCCAAATGGGTGATTACCATATGAAAACCCACATGTTATCTATTTCCATGGGTGGTTGTGATATTGTATTAGGTGTGGAATGGCTCCACACTTTGGGGCCGATCATAATGGATTATCAATAATTATATATGAGCTTCACCTAAGAAGCTCACACCTATACTCTCAGGGATCTCCAAGTGGGCTCTCCTTAAATCATTGTCTCTCATAGGATGGAAAAACTCTTGAAGAAAGGCCACCATGGTTTGATTTCTCAATTTAATGCCATCCAGGTCACTAAACATGCCTCTCAGGTAGTTCCTCCTATCCTGTAACTTATCTTGGAAGAGTACCCCAAGATCTTTGAGATTCCTACGGCCTTACCTCCTTCAAGGGGTGAGCATGATCATAACATTCCTCTCCTTTTGGAAACTCAACCCCCCAATTTATGTCCCTACATTTATCCCTTTGCTCAAAAAAATGAAATAGAAAATATGGTACATGAATTACTAGAGGCAGGGGTAATCCTCCCTAGTACTATCCCATATTCTTCACTAGTGGTGATGGTTTTAAAGAAAGAAGGTACTTGGTGCATATGCCCTGATTTTCATGCCCTCGATAAACTGACCATCAAAGATAAATTTCCCATTTATGTAATTGATGATTTGTTGGATGAACTACAAGGCGTCTATGTATTCACTAAATTAGACCTCCGCTCTGGTTATCACCAAATTCGGATGAAGGAGGGAGATATTCTGAAGACTTCTTTCAGAAATCATGAGGGACATTATGAATTCTTGGTTATGAATTCTCTACATTATAAATGTAGAGAACAAAATTTATTCCAGATTGATTCCTTAGCTTCCTCTTCCTATGACGACAACCCATCAAATGAGGTTTCATACTAGGAGACGGCTCAACCAAGTGATCCTTTCGAAGATCCAGTTGTCAGGCCGATGGAATCCATGGAACCAGTCATCTCACTTCATGCAYTCTCATGTATTTTYCCCCCCACAGACATTGAATATCAAGGGATACATTAAACATAGGTCTGTTTTGGTGTTGATTGATAGTGTCAGCACCCATAATTTTCTTCATCATAGACTCACTGATGAGATCCATTGCTTTGTCCACCATGTTTCTAATTTTCAAATGCTCATTGTTAATGGTGGTACTATGAAGTGTGGGGGACATTGTGAGAATGTCAAAATCCAAATGGATGATTACCATATGAAAACCCACACGTTCTCTATTTCCATGGGTGGTTGTGATATTATATTAGGCATTGAATGGCTTCGCACTCTGGGGCCGATAACAATGGATTATCAAGAATTATGTATGAGCTTCACCCAAGAAGCTCACCCCTATACTCTTAGGGGTCTCTAAGAGGGCTCTCCTTAAATCAATATCGGCTCTCATAGGATGGAAAAACTCTTGAATAAAGGCCACCATGGTGTGATTTCTCAATTTAATGCCATCCCGGTCATTGAACATTCCTCTCAGGTAGTTCCTCCTAGCCCGCAACTCATCTTGGACAAGTTCCCCAAGATATTTTATATTCCTATGGCCTTACCTCCTTCAAGCAGTGAGAATGATCATATAATCCCTCTCCTTCTAGTCACTCAACCCCCTAATGTACATCCCTATAGATATCCATTTTCTCAGAAAAATGAAATAGAAAAGATGATGCGGGAATTACTTGAGGCGACGATAATTCGCCCTAGTACTAGCCCATATTCTTCACCAGTGGTGATGGTTTTAAAGAAAGAAGGTACTTGGTGCATGTGCCATGATTTTCGTGCCCTGAATAAACTGACCAGCAAAGATAAATTTCCCATTCCTGTAATTGATGATTTTTTGTATGAACTACAAGGCACCTATGTATTCACCAAATTAGACCTTCGCTCTGGTTATCACCAAATCCGGATGAAGGAGGAATATATACCAAAGATTGCTTTCATAACTCATGAGGGACATTATGAATTCTTGGTCATGCCTTTTGGCCTTTGCAATGATCTATCCACCTTTCAAAGTCTCATGAATAAACTATTGAAACCTTGCCTTCAAAATTTTCTTTTGGTTTTCTTTGACGACATCCTCATTTATAGTCGCACCTAGGATAGTTTTTGGGCCCTTCATTTTTGGGATAAGGAATCGTGCAAGTTTTTACTGAGCACGAGTTGCACACGCTCTAGAAGAAGATGGACAAAAGAATGAGAAAGAGAAATAGAAAGCAATTGTGAAAGTCAGTGCAACGCCAGCTAAGCAACAAATATTTGCAACAGAACAAGAAAGCATGCACACCGAGAAGGAAGACACAACCTAGCTTATATATAGTGATGAACATAATTGTAAAAGGGTTGGTTGGGTTGGTTGATTAGTCATTGTTTTTGTTGTTAGCCAGTGGGATTAGTTATGGATGACTGTCATAAGTCGAGTGAATTCAAGTCTTGAGTCTGTAAGGAATTTGATCTATCAGTTGATAATTGGAGCTCTGCGACATGAGTCCAGAGTCAAGAGTTTGTACAGTGCACTATTGTGTAATTCTGAGTCTGTAATCACATAAAGATTCTGAAGATAATATGAAGAAGGACCTAAATTTTCAAATATGATGTGTCTCTGTGTGTTTACTTATGCATTATAGTATTCCCTTATGTCTTATGAGTTCTATTTGATGGTTCTACGTTTAAATGCTTGCTCGCAACATAAGTAGGTTCGATTCTTTCACATGTATGTTTCATATATGTTCATGTCTCTTACGCAAGATCGGGAATGAGTCATGAAGGCTCTATGGATCCTATTAAGTCTTTTCCCTACCCTTCCCTCTCTATCTATCTCAACATCACTTCGGGTGAGACTTCTTCTCTTTGGAGGAGTTGAAAATGCCAGCGCTCTAGACTACACAGTACCTTTTGTTGGTCACCTGAGAAGGACCCTAGTCTGATTAAAATTGCACCAACAAAATGGTTTCATTGCCGACACCTGCATTAAAAGGGAACCTATAGGGAAAATTCTATTGTCGATTCATAGATCTAGTATTGATCAATGGTGGGAAAGAAACTGTGACGCCTTCATATGGAAAGAAGCATAACTGAGGAGAAAATCGATGGAAAATACTCGCAAATAAATATTTTACTCAGAAAGATCAAGTGACCAGTACGAGATTTTCTAGGTTAAATTCCTGGAAGAATTTTTCCACTGGATAAAGAGGCTCCAAGAAGCTCTAGAGTTCCAAGGATGATTTAAGAGGATCTGCACATGGGATACCAAAAATCTAGCAGCACTTCAGAGGTTGGATTATCCAGTTACGCGAGCAGATGATTTATGGGTCAGTACCACATTAGAGGGATATATCATCGAATTTGGAGCTGACAACCACCAATATTTCTCACGAGCAAAGGAAATTTTCAAGAAATGTGAAAGGGGAAGGCTTTTGAGAGAAATCCCCCTATGGATTAAGGTTTTCTTAATGGAGGAGGGGATGCTGACTATGTCCTCAACAGAGATGGCAGCGTAAACACCCTCGCTTGGGGTAGGGCGAGGCAGGGTGAGAATCATGGCATGAAAAAGGGGAAGGGTTCTTTGAAAAATGGGGGGGGAACAACAAGAAATGGACTCAAGAGAAGAGTGAGACTTGAAGAGAGCCACCATAGTTGAGAAGTGGTGGTGAAGAAATATCAAGAAAGTAGTAAGACAGTCCGAGAAGTTGAGGAGAGAAGGCGGATCAGGAAAAGTAGAGGAAAGACAGATGGAAGAGTTGCAGAAGATGATAAGACAGGAATGACTGGCTAGTCAAAGATTAAATGAGAGAGAATCACAGAGAGAAACAATTCCCTAGGAGGTGGGACAAGAAGGAGAAGGTGCAGACGTAAGAGAGGAAGAAGTCAACATGAATCTTGGAGAAGAAAGAGAAGATTCGACCCCAATAACAAGAGAGATCAGGAATCTGACCGAGGATATCATCCCAGTGGAAGCAAATGAGACCCCCCATATCAAATAAAAATTCCCCAAATCCAGTGGCGCTAGCCCCGAATCACCCATACCCCAAGTGTATTCTATACAAGCAGTAAGTTTGATACTACCTTCTCATGCTAGTTTTGTTCCAAGACAATTAATTAGTCAGTCACAACTAGGAAGTGTGAGTACAGGGAGGATATTGGGATCCCCTGGTAGATTGCAAGTAGGACCGTTAGGGTTCATATTGATAGGAACAACAAGATCAACAATGGCTGGCCATGTGGGAGGTTCGATTTCCTGATACCCAAAATTTTGGGGTAAGGGAGATGAAGACATTGAGCAGCACTAGTTCTTGTGTGAAGCAATATGGAGATGCAAAGGGAATCCGGATGCGAATAAGTTGGTCGAGTTCCAGACTACCTTGAGAGGTCATGCTCTCAAGTGATACATGAAGATAATTAAGTTAGAAGTGTCAAGAATGCAAGGTCAAGAATTCACACTTGGCCAGGTACAAACAAGGTTCATAGTAGAGTTCAAATTACCTCAGTCAGAACAATAGGCTCTGTCTAAGTTACATGAGATCTAGTAGCAGGAAGGTGAATCAGCCTGGGAATATAGCCAGAAGTTTAAAGATGCAATAGGGAGGTTGGCACATCCAATCCACGAATAACATCAAAGGGAGTGGTACATTCAGGGGTTTTTGCTTCTGACTCAGATTCTGCCAATGCAACAATAGATAGCCACATTAACAGACGTCTTGGAACAATCGATGAAGATTGAAGCCATGGAAAGATACCATGGGAGCTTGAGAGTGACCAAACCCCCAGTAGATGTGAATCTAATGCAACTACAAGGGTAGATATCAACACTTATAGAAAATATTCAAGAGCTGACGATACCCAGACCAAGACGAACACAGGTTTGGTGCACTAGATGTTATACAAAAGGTCATCTGGTGAATGAATGTCCGTGAATAAGGGGAATGGGACCCCCTCAGAATCTGATGGTACTCCCACTAGGACCCATGGGAGGATTTGTGCAAGTGTTTATGAACTTAACATTCCATAACCCCACCCTGTATCATGCTTTCCCAGGAGGCCAAGCAACACCAAAAACCAAGTATTGTGAAATCTGTTGAATCCATGGGCATGGGCCACGAAAGTGCCCCATTATGCAGAAATATTGAACAGTGCCAAACATAGTACACTGTGAGTTCTATGAATCTACCACGCATACTACCAATCAATGTAGAGCATTGGATGCACTAGCAGACAAGTTAGACTGAACAACATTCAGGGTGAACGAAAACCCTCAGGGACTAGGAAGAGGTTGAGGAGGTGGAGTCGAAGGAGACTTCAGAGGAGGAAGAATTGGGGGAAGAGGTCCAAGTAGATGTTATAACTGTGATGAGAAAGGTCACATGGCTAGAGATTGTCCTCATCCAAGGCATCCATGGTTCTCTCACTACAAAACCAACGGGCACGCAACTAAAGACTACCCAGAGTTAATTGCAAAATGGGAGGATATAGTACGACAAAGAGGAAATAACCTTATCAGTTCATAAATGAAGAGGATTTCTAAGGGAAAACTACCCAACCTTAATATCATTACTCGAGGAGGAGCGAAGATAGGATCTGATGCTAATACTTTACCTCAGATCCAGAAAGCAACACCTAAAGAAGACAGGTATGACCCTCTAAAACAAAAGCTATTCTTTATAGATGTCGTAGAAATATTTTAGAATATTCCTATCCCTTAGATGCAAGAGAAACCCCCACAGCCTATTGTTTATCCTAAGATGGCGCAAGTCCCTGCTTCACCTCCTACACCCAGAAACCCTGTAGCAATGTCCAGATAACCTAAGCAACCTCAAAATGTAGTTGACCTTTGGTTTCAATTATTCTCTGACATTCTGGGGAATGATCAACTAACAGAAAAGTTGTGCAATGTGCTATACCTATTTTTAGGGAACGAAGAACCCCTAGAGGCAAGAATAAGGGCTAATATTAATGAGAAGAGTACTCAGAGAGTGCAGTGAAGAAAAGTACGAACCATAAAAGAATTCAGACTAATATCCCAGTTAGATTAATTTGAGATTAAGGATGTCATGTTGGACCTAGGGTTAGATGTGAAAATTATGCCTAAGAAGACCTGGGAAGCCTTAGGAAAACCTAGGCTAACATATTCTCCAATTCAGTTAAGAATGGAAAACCAATATTGTATCTTCCCCATAGGAAGACTGGAGAATGTGGAGATAGATATTGCAGGAGTAAAGACAGTAGCTGACTTTGAAGTCATTGAGATCATGGGAGATAATGAACCCTACCTTTCACTACTTGGCATCGATTGGGCCTATGAAAATTATGCAGTAATAGAATTGAAGAAAGACACCATGACCTTTGAGGTTGAGGGAATCAAGGTAGTTCAACCTTTGGATCCATATGTAGGACCCAGGTATACAAAACCAATAGACAATAATATGGAGGGAGAAGACTTGGACCAGTTGTACATTGTAACAACTTGGAAAAGAAATGATTATATAAACCCCACTACTGATGGATCAGTAATTTGGAGAAGTATACAGTCAGTAGACAAAGATTCAGAATTAGCTTTTGACAGTTGGCAACAAGGTTCGCACAAAATATTCTCAAGAATATGTGCAACTGTCAGAGCAACCAGATGGGCTGGGACCAAAGTTAGAGAACACCCAGTATATGATGGTACCTTAGATCTAGATAGTTTTCTGCACAACATGGAATAAAAAGTAAGAGAAGATCAAAGAATATCGATACTAGATGTATCTTTTCAGAACACCCCTGCTAGATGGTGGGCTAATCATAAATCCGTATTTAGAACTTGGGACAAGGTGAAGCAAGATATCAAGTACAGGTTCTAGAATAAGGAGCACCTGGAATCAGAGATGCAGACAGATCTCCAAGTTGCACAGTTGTTCAACGAAGAATTAGATCCTATAATACATATTGAACTATGTGTGACACAGTGGCAAGCTGCGGGAATACCCTCTCACTTCTGGGTTTAGTTATTTCACCACTCTCTAGGTCCAACCCCAAAATCTTGGGTCATACATGAGGAAACCAGAAGATAGACCAATGACTGGCAAACACTAGCAACTCAATTTTGCAAGGACTTCTCATTTACAAGTAAGCACCCTGAGCTTGAAGTAACCCTGCAAAAGATCAAAGAATTTCTTTTTATAGATAATGGTAATCAGAAATCAAACTTAGTGTTATGTCCCAAACATAACCAAGAACTTCAGACTAATCTCCACTTGCCCTTAACTGAGAAACCCATAGAATGTTATCATATTAGTAGAGATTCAGAAAGCCTAGATGAATTAGAAGAATTGAGAAACCTAGCCATCAAAGAGACAGAGGGGAGAAGAGAAATTCAAAACACCATACCCATCCAGACCGATAGTTCCTACAATCACCCATTAAAATTACACAAAATCAACATAGGGACCGCAGAGAAACCCAAGATAGCTATGGTGGGAGACTACTGGGATGAGAAAACCAGTCAGGAAATACAAAGTTTACTGTGAGAATATGAGGATTTGTCCCCAAATATTGTTTCAGAGTTAAAGGGAAACAAAGGAGATACAGGAGAAATTAAAATTGAATTGAAACCAGGATCCAAGCCTATGAGACATAGACCATACCGTCTTGACCCTAGAGTAAAAGAGAAGGTTAAGAAGGAGATACACAATGTTATAACCCTATAATTTATAGGATCAACTGGTGACTGAAAATTTTTATCCTTATATTGTTTTGGTTGTCAAATGATTTTTCATTCTGCAAATAATTTGAGAAAAAAAATGAGAAAAAGCAAAAATAAAGAAAAAGAATAAAAGAGGGCATAAAAGAAATTGGATAAAGCCCCATGCAATAATAGTGACTTGGTTCATACAGTTTAAACATGGCTAAGTCCTTTAAATTGATGTTGATAGGAGTAGTGAATAAGCTTGGCTAAACTGTTTAATCTTAGCCAAGTGATTTAGGTTAGCTAGTGAATAAATTTGACCAAACTACCTAATCTTGGTCAAATAACCCCAGGATAGAGTAATTTCTTAGTCCAACAGTTTAATCTAGAATAATTGTCATAGGTGATTAGGTTAGAACATAGGGTAGTTTTCTTTATCTCAATAAAACAGGCATGATGATTGATGTTGAACCATATCTTTGAGGTTTAAAGGTTTGATGTCTAACCCCCATGGTGATGAAAACAGGGAAAATTTTGGAAAACCCACATAATGCACTTATCCTAAGTTTCTGAGAAAATATCATTTTGCGCTCACAGATTAAAGGCAACACACAGATGAATGGATGAGATGTTGTCGCTCAGATCTATGATTGACAAGCTTTTCTGGACCCCCCCGACTATTCTACCTTTAATGGTGGGGGGGGGTCTAGAATCAGAGATAACTAAGGCACATATCTGAATGGATGAGGTGCCAGCACTTAGATTCATGGCTAAGATTGAATTCTAGACCCCCTCGACCGTTATGCTTTTAACGGTGGGGAGGGGGGGTCCAGAATGTGGTTTAAACATCGCGCACAGATCTACGATCCAGGAGCAGGCGCATTGATGGACGGCTGATGGTAGTTTTTGGACCCCCCCGACCGTTATATTTTTAATATAGGGGGGGGTCTAGAATGGATTTTTTTTCTGGCGGGCCCCTTTCCTCTACATGGCAGAAATCCATCGATTCAGACTCCCACCGCTTACCACGGTCTGACATACCCTGTCACCCCATGACATAATATTCCACATTTTCCCCTAAAGATCACATCTCATTACTCTATCAGTCCTTTCACCCTGTTACAAGTCCCTTCACCATGGTCAAGTCCCAATCAACTCCCTCCACATCACTCAGTCATATTTGTCATTCATTGTCACCTGCCATCTCAAGCTCCAAATGACCCGTTGGTAATTTATTACAGGCTAACCTATCTGTTAGCCTACTGATATGTCTCCCGTGTCCAACGGGTATCCGTTTGCTCAAAACTACCTTCACCCTTCATTCCCCCATCATTTACCCTATCACCACACCAGAGAGTATTTTAACCCGTTTCCTCTCTGTTTCAGTCAGTTTTCCAAAGCCACGGTCGTCCCCACTAACTTTTTGTTTTACTTACAGGTATTTTGACAGTGATGGCACCAAAATTAAAGAAAGTAGAAGCCAAGGAAAATATTTTCCTCCCGCCTCCTGTCGATCTCGACAGGATTCATTTGGCCGATAAGCATCATTTAATCGCTGATACTAGATGTGAATTCGACTTTGCAGATTTATAGTCATGGATAAAGGACATTTTCTTGGACCAGAGTGATGAAATTGGACTTTGGGAATCAAACCTTCCCCTGTATCTTTTCCCCCAAGTTCACCATTTCCCCAAATTCGCCCTCAAATGCCAGGCCCACTACATTACCAACTAGAGAGCCATAGTATCTTCATCAAGAGAATTTTTTTTTTTTATTACACCTGAAGCCATCAATCAGATGATGCAGATACCCAGAGTTGAATCCTCCTCCCCTTTCAATCTTGAATTCATCATAGAACTATACCAGAAACTATCATTCCCCCAAAGAGCTCAGATTTTCGAGTTTTTTCTACCACAGACCGCTCAGCTCCCCAAGACAAATCCCCCGTATCCTTCCTCCCTATTCTCAGTGAAGGGAAACTAGGTCATATCATCACTCTGTGATCTACTCAGGTATTTTTCAGATCAATGGGTGGATGAACCCATATTGGGTTTTCTGTCCATTTCCTCCACCAATGAGAGACCCACCACTCAGTTCGACTACAGTTTTTTCCTGGCAGACAATATTCATGAACAATTCTCAAATTTTGCTAGAGAGGGCATGTTTTGGTATTCCTCAATACTGGCTTACATGTTCACTTTCTTTCAAGCAGACAAATTCTCCTTCTCAATGTAGAATATGGACAAAGATGGAGGCCACAGACGGTAACAGCATGGACTTCACTACTCAGGAAAAATTCTACAGAATTCAGTTTCAAACAGTTTATTGAGAAGTTTTACCATCCAGTGGTGAGCATGCTCAGTGGTAGACCCAAGCCAAGAATAAACAAGGAGATTCAGAGGATTTTACAGCTCTCAGACCTTTCAAAGAATGGAGACTGGTACCTTTACCAAAATCACATCGAGATCGTAGTATATGGATGCAAGTTGGCTCCATACAAATTGCCCAATTATCTACCCGTGATATAAGGAAAATGATTAACTCAGATGACATACATTTTGTGTCTCTGAAAAAGAAACAACAACTTAGAATTAAAGGGCAAATAGGGTCTTTCATTTGTAATAGACTAAGTGTCAGGGAGGAAGTAGACAGACTATTGAAGGAAATGAAGTTTTTTGTTAGTTTCATATGGCACTATGATCCATGTAGGATAATTTCTGAGATGAGGGTTAAAATTAAGAATGTCCCATATATTCATACACCCAAGCTTGATATAGAAAAGTTCACCAATCAAACAAAATGGGAGCCAAACACTCTGGTCGAAGTAGAAGAGCAGGACCCTTTGGTCATCATATCATAGATGACTACACCACAGGTTCCCAAAGAGAAAAGATCCAGGAAGGATACTTCACCTTCTGTCACAGAAGTCTCGGCTGAAGATTTCCAATTACACACCAAAAGGTCAAAATCCATCCACACACCTAACACGGCTAGTGAAAAGGGAATCCAATCCATTGAAACCATGAAAGATGATCAGTCACTTCTTAGCACAAGTAGCAAGCAGATCATGTCTACATTTTTTCCTAAGAAGCCCCCAAGTACTCCACTAGCCGACCAGCCGAGTAAAGTAGGACCAAAATTGAGTATCTTTGAGAAGTATGACCTGATCAAAAAGAAAAATCAGACGCTGACCAATAGTACATATGCTCAATTTTGGAAACAGAATTCAACGACACAACATAGATTGTTGTTTGCATTTGATACAGAGAAGGGCACAATGCACATGGCATTTCTGCAAGCACAGGTGCCAGATCCGAAAGTTATCACTGATTACAAAAGGACAACATTCAAGTTTCATACTAGGGATGTGCATCCTGCTGATCAAATGGATCTGCACATGAAAACTAGGGAAATGATTTTCTCCACATTGGCAAATGCTTCTACTACTTCTTCTAAGTTACAGGTATCTCTGAGCAATGTTCAGACACAGATGAAATTAGAAAAGATATCATCCTTTGCAAAGGATAACAGAATTAAGACATTGGAAGAACTAGTCCTCAAGATCAGGTATGATCCCTCGAATGTGAAAGCAATCGAGGAAATGCTTAAAATAAAAATGTCGATATAGAATCTCTGAGGAAAAAGTTGAAACTACCACCAACAGAATATTCACAGGAAAAGGAGATAGCTGAGATAGAAGGGGAAAATGATGAGATGCTCAAGCTGATCATGGAGTAAAATGCACAGTTGAAGGAGATGGAAGCAGAATTGGAAAAACTATTGAAAGATAAGGAACAATCAAAGCCCATGGAGTTCATTCCTTTGAGAACAGTTCCACTCATGGGAGTAAGCACAACATCTTCAGCAAAAATTCCCTCAGCAACTCCACTGACAGCTCTGGAGAAGACAGTAGAACTGGCAAAATCCATGGAAGAGATGAATTTGAAAGAGACAGAGATTAGCAGACTTAAAAAGGAGGTTGAGAACCTTCATGAACTCAAGTCTTCTTACCAAGCCAGCTACTCTAGGGAAAAACAAACATCAGACAAGCTCAAACATGAATTGCAGCAGCTTCAAAAGCAAATAGTGGTAGGCAAAACACTTGCTGAGGTCAAGGAAAATGTATCGATGGATATCACAAAATCCATAAATGAAATATGGCCTATGGTACAAATCATGTTCAAGCAGAACGAACTGGTGCAAAGAAGCAAGTAGGCGATTGAAAAGATAAGAGGAGAATTGGGAGAGATGCCTACAGAAGCCACTGAGATCATTAAATTCCTGAATTCAAAAACCAAAGAAGAGTTAGAGGAGTTGAAAATTGAAGACAGGACAGAAACCATCCTCGAGGTCAAGAGTGTCCTAAACAAAAGAGAATTGATGTTGCAACTGGAGGAAAAGCTCCAGGCTATGGACATAGGAGTGCAAAGATTTTTTAGTAAAATTGAAGCTCTGCAGAAGAAAGGCCTCCCTGGCTTAAGGGTCATAAATGACAAGTTAATGACACTGTCTAATTATAAAAAGAAACTAGCCACCGTGGCTAATGATAGTTCAAAATTCTCGGGAATACAGGGTAGTATGACAGGCAAGACCTTATTAGAAGATTTCCAGTCATACATCAGCATACAGCACGAGATCCAGTACATTTTCATCATCAAGCCAAATTTTTCCAAGTATACAGAGATGGATGAAGTATACCAAAG
>JASDQU010034187.1:0-10174 GCA_032191745.1 Picea mariana | reverse complement strand
GAAAAACTCAAGGAGAAACTCATCACAGCACCCATCCTGATATTCCCAAACTGGGAGAATGAATTTCACGTCCATGTAGATGCTTTAGGAATTGCCTTAGGAGCCATCTTAATGAAACCTGGAGATGGAGCTATGAATCATACTATCTATTTTGCGAGTCGGAAGTTGTCACAAGCAGAATGCAACTACAAAATGATGGAAAGGGAGGGTTTGTCCATGATTTATGCTTTGCAGAAATTTAGACATTATTTGTTAGGGTCTCATTTCAAATTCTTTACTAATCATTCTACATTGAAATATCTAGTTAACAATCCTGTGTTGGAAGGGAGAATTTGTAGATGGTTGTTGTTATTTCAAGAATTTTCCTTCGAAGTTATCATCAAGCCGGGAAGATGCAACATAGGACCTGATCACTTGTCCAGGTTAGAGTCAGGGGAAAGTGGTGGAGCAGTAGATGATCAGATCCCAGATGCAAACTTGTTCATGATTGAGGACATACCGGAATACCTGGAGGACATAACAGTCTTCCTAAGTACAGGGTCTTGTCCAGAAGCATATTCTGCAACCCAGAAATGCCACGTGGTTGTTAGAGCATCAGATTACCAGCTGATCATTAGACAATTGTATAACCTAGGACTAGACATCATCCTCAGATGATGTGTTCTAGATCATGAAAGGCAGGACATACTCTGGGAATTCCATAGTGGAGTTGCAGAAGGCCACGTAGGAGGAAAGGCCACGACCTAAAAAGTTCTACAGGTAGGAATTTGGTGGGAAACACTCTTCAAGGATGAAAAAGTATATGCTAGATCATGTGATGTTTATCAATAAGTGGGCAAGTCGTCACACCGAGACGAACTAACACTACAACCAGTTAAAGATCTACAAGCATTTGAGAAATGGGTAGTTGACTTCATTGGACCAGTCAGCCCTATCGCCAAACATTCAAAGGCTAGGTACATCATTACCGCAACTGACTACCTTACCCATTGGTCAGAAGAAGCAGTCGTACAAGACTGTTTGACAAATACTACTTCCAGGTTCATTTCGAGAATATCATTACTCAGTTCAGATGTCCCAGGAGCCTAATCATTGATCAGGGAGCTCATTTCATTAGCATCACTATAGCAACACTTACAGCAGAATTCCTAATTCAACATCACAAGAGTAGTCCATACCACCCATAGACCAATGGAACAGTCGAATCCTTCAACAAAATTCTAGAAACAGGGTTAACAAAGGTCTGTTGTGCAAACCGGGAGGACTGGGGTGACAGAGTTCCAGCAATACTATGGGCTTACAGGACAACCACAAAGAAACTCCATAGGTACACATCGTTCCAGTTAGTTTATGGGAAAAAGGCAGTGGTTCCTGCAGAGTTCATCACTCTAAGTTTGTATATTTCACAAGTCACATGTATGTCAGGAGAGGAATCCATTGCGCAGAGACTTACAGAATTACAAGAACTCAAGGAGACCATATTTCTAGCAGACTTCCATCAGTCGGTTGAAAAATTAAGACAAAAATCTTGGCATGACAGGCACATTAAGACCAAGGTATTCACGCAAGGAGACAAGGAGATACTTTACAATAGTCGGTACCAGAAGCATCCTGGCAAGCTGCGTATGCACTAGTTGGGACCATTCATAATTGTGGATATTTGACCCTCAGGAGCAGTCAGACTCGCGCAACTAGATGGTGTGTTGCGACCAAGATGGGTGAATGGCACTCACCTGAAGCCCTACCTATCTCAAAACTAAGAAAGAGGGATTGTTTCTCTAGTCCGAAGGAGCTTGTACAATAGTTAGATTTCAGTTTTCTGAAATTTTGTAAATTCTGTTAATAAATTCCATGTGTGCAGTGTTGCGCCATGACACATAGTTCATTTTCTTTTTAAGTGTTGTTTGATACCGAACTAATGACTCAGCAGTGTAGGATCCAAAACATAAGAGAATCCATTAATGACAGTCGTTAATATGATGGGGACAACCTTTGTGGTCGGAGGGGCCATGAATTAGAATACGATCTGAGTCCATGTGCCACACGAACCCAGTCTAGTCACAACTTTTATTGTCATTTTGGTACTATGTCTGAGGTTAGTTAATCCATAAAGCTTCATTATACAAAGATACCCTCCGAGTTTGCACTAGGATACCCACCTGTCAAATAGAAAGGTCTGAAATCGGCCACGTCCCTATTCCACTGCTAGAATCACCCAATAGGATTTACCCTGTTAAACTGTCATGTCTGACAACTCAAATCCAGTTGTGTCCATACGGTCATGATCACCAACAGTTATTTCTAAACTTTCCCATTAAGCAAGTATAAGGCCTTGAGAACTTGCTCGAGAATGTATCATTTCCAAAAGAACATAGCCCTTTCTGAATTCAGTAGAGCGAACCAACCTATACCGTTGTGAAATATCCAGTCATAACCCTAGTCCTTAGCTACCGCAGAAGTGTGAATGCTAAGAGCCACAACAAGCCAAAGTTCCATGTCTAAAGAAGCAGTTCCAGACGAGCCCTATGACCCACGAGTCGAGATCATAGACGATCTCAAAGGGAAGGTGGAGCATGTCAAGCTCCTTGATCTTGACCTCACAGATTCAGTCGTGTTCCCTCAAATGCACACATATGTCTTTTGGGAAATGGATCCATATGGAATCAAAGGTATGCAATTTGTGCCAAAATCATACTTCATCAATTTATTCAATTCGACCATCATGAACCTGAGAGACCTACCAGTCTTCGGTACCACTGGTGAGGTTGCGTGGTGCACGAAATTTCTGATAAGCAGGGTGCATGATAGAATTCTATGGTTGGATAAGTGGTATCCAATCCATGCTAAAGACATCCAACAACTTACTAGACTATCCTCCCAAGGGGAAGATGTGTCGAAAGGATTTTAGGGTCCTAGTAAGCATGACAAAAAGAAAGGCGAGCTCAGCCTGTATGAGAAATTCAACACAAAGAGGAGAGGACACACAACAGTAATTGAACCCATACTACCTAAGATAGTCTAGACTGGCTATTACATCATAGCCAACAATTTTATGAGATCATACTACAAGGGAAAATGCAAACTCAATGCATTATCAGTAGCTGACTTTTGTGCCAATGGAGCTCTATTCAATTGGTGTAGTTACTTGGTAGAGGAACTCCTAGTAGCATGTGAGGAAGCACAAGAGAAGGGAGGAACCTTCACTTACAGATATCTACTCGTGGGATTCGCTATGTTCAAATGGAATCCACTTATGGGAAGACAGCCAGTGATACCAAACAAGGGGCACATGGAAAAGATGTTAGAGCCATGGAAATCCAGGCGAGATTCGAAGAACACAACCTTCAATGCCACATCATTTTATAAATGGTACAACGGTCTGATAAATGCAAAACAGAGGCTGCGTGTCCTGCATGATCTCCTCAACTGCAATATGATAAATATCGCCTTCAGCATGAACTGACACCATACATTTGTCTAGCCGAGACATGTTAGCAGGGAAAATTTCCACACAAGGATGATGTCATTCTATCTGGACAAGGAGGCCTTTGATAAGGATGTCATGTCATGTACAAGAGTCAAACGCGACCCGCACAAGTCAGGGATGCATTACATTCTACCTGCGAAGCTACTAAAGAAAAGAGACAAAGAATAAGGGGAAGTACCAAGCTCAGGCCCAGAGCCGAAGAATCCAAAAGCTCAAGCACACTCAGACTCCAAGGAGGAAGAAGAGACACAGTCATTGGAGCGGAAGAAAACACCACCCCCCCAGCTGCTGCCAGCCAATTCTATGTTGTCAGGTGTGGATGTTAACCAGATCCTGGATGTTGTTTTCAGTACCAAACCATTGGCGAAGAGGCCCAGAACTGGGGTCTTGTCGAACAAACCTCTGAACCCGAAACCCCTTGCATCAGTCTCTCTCCACACCCACTCAGCGTTCAAAGCAAGCACTATCAATGACATTCAGGACAATCTAGAGCCTAAAACATTTCCATCCACATTCATCACTAAGCACCCTCCATCACCACCACCCCAATCACCAAACCCCATCACTACCAGTCCACTCCAGACCACAACCCCAGAGCTGATGTAGCTTGATCAACTAGAGATAGTGGAGCGAGGACTCCCAGAAACAACCCAAGAGTCATCCAAGCCAAGATCAAAAGCTTTTGGTCCAGAGCCCAAAGCACCAGAGAAAAGCATGAAGCTGAATGATCTCAATCCAGACATCCAAGAACAATAGCATGAGCCTTTGGTGCAAGGAAAAGAATCCCAAACTATAGAGGAGACGGAAGCCTAAAGAAACCAGCAAATAACCTCACTGGTCAAGGGTGAGGGTGCCCAAGAAATCATGACGCATGAAGCAGACACAACAAAAGAGCCAGAGATACTAGATGCTCACAATGAACCAGAATCAACAACCGAGCAAAGCACGACACCCATGCATGAACAAATGGAGACGGTTCTCTAGGACCCTCAACAATGCATAGAACTGATGCAATCTTGCATCGCCATAATAGAGGTTCTGATGATTTTTCCCACAACACTAAGGTTGAGGATCACACTAGGGCCACCAACATAGGAGGAGGTAGAGACCCTCTTTGACCATTCAATGACCACTGGACTTCCACTGCAAACATGAGCACCCAATGATGTAGCTCCTTCATCCGCTGGTTTGGTACAGTGGCTAGTGACACAATTATTTGGAATGATCATAGAATCAATTGATCAATTAGAGAAAAGGCTCCAAGAGGCCGATAGATCTGTCGAGGTTGCAAGGAAGGAAGAGTTTGTTGCACAAACATTCAGGATGCAGGAAGTGCATGAAAAAATCCAAGTTCAGCACAAACTAGAAAGAGTGCAGGAAAAACTTGTCGAAGCCTGGCCATAGATGCAAAAGGTTGCACCCGAACTACCCGAAGCTAGTGATGTAGGCAAGCTAGAGCACTAGATTGAGCTGCTACAAGTAGCATGGAATCAAATCACCACTCACATTGAGTAGCTGGAATCATAGCTACAACAGACTCAGCATGAAGTAGAACAACAACCTCAGAAGCTCTAAGAGCACATGTAGAGGATAGTACTACAAGGAAACAATGCCTGAGTAGCACTACACAAGCACACAATGGAATCCACAAAAATCTTCAGGGAAGTCAGCGACTGTATGGGAATCATTGCTCAAAAAAACCAATTCTTGGAGGAGGTGTGCACAAAGATCTAGGTGTTGAACGAAGAAGTTGCGGCCACAATGGACCCTATGGAGAAACAATAGAAGTTCAACCAAATCCAACATGTTGACAATGAACTAACTGAATGCACTCTTTGAGGCACAGTCCGTAGCAAAGAAAGAGTTGCACGACTTTCGACCTATAATTCAAACAACTTACATCAAAATGCATCAATTTGATGCAACAGTAGATTTCGAGTGGAACTTGTTGGTTGCGTCCAAACCAAAGGAGTATAGAAAAGAGGTGACCCAATTGTTTTTTGTAGAGGCATCACTCCTCACCAGGAAGTGGTAGGACAAAGTAGGAAACTTTCAAGGAGTGAAACAGTGAGCCTTAGAGTTGGTACCAGAGTTGGGCCCTTTGTTTGAAGAGGTAAAAGAAGAGAAAGCACAAACAGAAGATCCCAAGGAAGAAGAAAAGAAGGACAAGGGAAAACAATAGATTCTCCTGGAATATGTGAAAGAACCAAGCACTTGACTCGAGGGTGAGTCAAGAATTGTGGTCGGAGCCTATTGGGCCCTTTGTTTTTGGGATAAGAAATCATGCAAGTTTTGACTGAGCATGAGTTGCGCAAGTTCCAGAATAAGATGGACAGCAGAATGAGAAAGAGCAACAGAAATCAGTTGTGAAAGTCAGCGCAACGCCAACTAAGAAACAAACGGTTGCAATAGAACAAGAAAGCATGCAAGCTGAGAAGGAAGAGACAACCCAGCTTATATATAGTGATGAACATAATTGTAAAAGGGTTAGTTGGGTTGGTTGATTAGTCATTGTTGTTGTTGTTACCCAGTCGGATTAGTTTTTGATGATTGTCGTAAGTTGATTGAAATCAAGTCTTGAGTCTGTAACGAATTTGATATATCCATCGAGAATTGGAGCTCTATGAAATGAGTCCAGAGTCAAGAGTCTGTACAACTCACCACTGTGTAATTCTAAGTCTGCAATCATAGAAAGATTTTGAAGATAATATGAAGAAGGACCTAAATTTTCAAATATGATGTGTCTCTATGTGTTTACTTATGCATTACCATATTCCCTTATGGCTTATGAGTTCTATTTGATGGTTCTACATTTAAATTCTTTCTTGCAACATAAGTAGGTTCGATTCTTGCACATGTATGTTTCATATCTATTCATGTCTCTTACGCAAGATCAAGAATGATTCCTGAAGGCTCTATGGATCCTCTTAATTATTTTCCCTACCCTTCCCTCTCTATCTGTCTCAGCAGCGCTTCGGGTGAGACTTCTTCTCCTCGGAGGAGATGAAAATGCCAGTGCTCTAGACTAAATGATACCTTTTTTTGGTAACCTGAGAAGGAACCTGGTATAATTAAACTTGCACCAACAATATCCATCTTCTTCATGTGGACAAAGTCCTTCACTTGCTATAAGAAAACCATTTTTTTTTCAAAACACCAAATGTTCATTTGGCACCAACAAACTGGAATACTTGGGGGACATTGTCAGCAGATATGGGGTAAAAGTGGACCCCAAAAATATACAATCTATGCAAGAATGGCCACGACCAATGACCTTAAATAACCTAAGGGGTTTTCTTATTCTTACTATCCCCTAGCCTAGGGATAACTAAGGAGATCATGTCTCGAGGACCATAGGTCCCAGACATGTAGTACCAAGAGCCAGACGACTTGAGCATGGCCCCTCTTTTCTTTAGTGCAATCCATTTATCACTAGTAGTAGTATACATCCCACCAGCCTGGTCCTGAAGTAGAAGTGAGTCTTGCTCCATGAGGTAATGATTTTGGGTATCATGGTATGTATCACTCCGATTTTTGAAGCACTTGAATATGTTGTATTGAATCCTTATTCATTTCATGACATTTTCTTGGAAATTATTCTCTTTGCCTCGTTCATACCTGGAAGGGTGACATGGTTCCCTAGTAAGTTGATTTCCATTTAGGATGGGTTTCCACTGGGTGGGTCTATGAAAATTCATTGTATGTTTCCATCCATACTTACCACTTTCCATCTTTATTCCTTTCATCTCCCCTACCCTTGTTTGGGCATTGGGATTGGCTACACTAGGAAGGGTTGTACCTTACCTTATGGGAAGAAGGGCCTAAAGTCCCATAGCGTAAAAGTAGCTAGTAAGAGTTAAAATCCAATGTTGAAACCTTTAAGATGCTTCACCCAGGGATCCCCGAGAAAGCAGTGAAAAGATTCTCAGTAGGAAAAGGGACCCATACAATACATAAAAACTCAAGGTACTAGTTAATGGATAGGATGTTTCATCACAACCTAGCCTATTATGTCCATGGGCATGTAGAGGTATGACACTACCACATATCTAGTCACCAAACTAGGGTAGTGACTCTTGGTGGCATTTCCAAGAGAAAGGGGGTCTCATCACGAGCCAAACTTCTCATTTCTGTGAATTTTTTGTGGATAAAATTGTCACCTATGGTTATCAAGCCAGGACAGTGGCCCTCAACTATTCCCTTGAAGCACAAGAGAAAAATATCAAAAGAAATAAAGATAAGAATAAAAGGCAATGAATGAGATAAAAAAAATTGCATTTATGACAAAGTGCAACTCTCCTTCTACAAAGGAACCCACAGGTAAGACTTTACATTTCCCTATTATTACACTTACCCCATGCCACCTCATACAATTACATGACTTGGACTAGATCCCACCTAGAAAACGCCCCAAACTTAAGAGAGGTTAGCCCAATAGAACACCCTAAGACTTTCTCCAAACCTAAATTGTCAAATTGCATAACATCTTTGAGCATTTGTCTAGGTTAAGGGGGGTTTGATGCACATGTTTGGGTAATTTAATTATTGTATGTAATTTACATTCTATGATCCCTGTGACTTATGAACCCCTGAAGGGAATACTTGTTGTTGTTAAAGGACCTTGCTCGGTGGAGAGGTACACATGAGGGAATGATTAGCTCGAACCTTCATGGGGGATTAAATCCCATAGATGGATGTTGCAACCCCATCCAAGGGTAAGAAACAATTGAAGACTTGTGACAGGAAAAAGAAGGGTGTCTCCTTTGGAGGCACCCTGGGAGACCTAGACCGAGGGAGACCTTTCTCTTTGACATGGACATTATCCCTTGAGGGCCTTGGACATCACCATCATAGCCCTAGGCATCATCTAGAGCTAGGGTTTTCATTTTAGAGACATTTATCATCTAGGGCCTCTAGAGGCGAAGCGCCTAAGTTTTCTAGATAAATGTTTAGCTTATGAGCCTCAACGTCACCCTAGAAGGGCATGACATCACCCTTGGAGGTGTCTTTAGATACTAATTAATTTTATTATGTCAAAATTGAATTTTATTGTAAATTGGCGAGGTTAGACTTATTTATTACCTAAAATTAATTAAAGGTCAAAGTTTTGTATAAATAAACAAAAAGTACTCTCATTTTCATCATCACAACTTTTCATCTAAGAAAAGAGGTCTCAAATTTGTGCCATAGTGAGGGTTATTGGTTGAAATTGGGAGGCGCCATTCTTGTATAAGGCTATTTTTTGCAACTTGGATCAATTTTGTAAGTTTTGTGGTGATATTGCATGGTATTCTCATGATTATTCTTGGTGCAAGTAAGTAAAATCTGAATTTTTTTCATCTATTGAATGGTTTTTTGTATGATTTTGTTTGTTCATACAAGATTATGAAATTGCATGGTGTACTTAATGCTTGAAGTAAGAGAATTAAATTGCTACTTTCTTACTTTTTATTTGCCAAGATTTTCATTGAATTGATCTAATAACTAGTGAAATCCTAGAGCCCTAAATTGTTAGCACTCTAAGGATTTTGATTTAGTTATTGTTGCACAAATTTTACTCCATAAGAATCCTAAGGAGAGCAAGGCGTTAGAGCCTTGAATTGCCTACACCCTAGCATCTTGTCTCTTGAGGTAAATACATAGGGGGACTTAAGTTACTACTTGTCCTATGCATTTTCCCTCTTAGAATTTTGTGCATCATCATCAATTCATTTGCAGCCTTAGAAGAATTTGTCCACCTTGATCCATTACCCTTGAAGGCACTAGTCCACTTCTCCTTTTCCTTGACAAGAATACACTCAACTTCACTTGTTATCTCTACCAAATTAACCTAACCTACTAACCTATTTTTAAGGTACTAACTTGTTGTTGTTTCTAACACTTTTACAACCACTATATATCAGCTCATTTAGCTTATATGTTAACTAAACCAACCCATAAAATTGCATGAAGAAAAACTGTACTATCGGTTGGAGTTAAAGTGTGCCTAAATTGTTTTTCACGGAGTGCATTTTTAAGGGTTTCTTGCAGTTGTCATCACTCTTATTTTGTTGTTGTTACAGTGACTTTTGATAACCTCTTAGACTCATTTTCTAATTGATAATCCACCCATAAATTGTACTAGGAAAGACACAATCATTAAATACTAAAAGTATCCACTAAATTGCCTTAGCAGGGTACTTTTATGAAGTTGTTTACTGCTTTCATAATTGTTAATTTGTTGTTGTTATGAGTACTTTGACAGCCCTTCTAAAGAATTACTTGGATTATATTAATTTAGAAATTGTAAGTGTGTTATTGGATAAATTAGTATATGCAGACACTAACTGATCTCCCTAGATCCACCTAGATCTAGAACAAAACACACCAAAACATGACGCTTTCCTTAAGTTTTAAATATTGAATTTACTAACTAAAGAGGGATAGGTGACATACCATTTAAATGTCACTTCCTCTCGCCATCACCATCCTAGTTATGTTCCAACGCTCATACAATGATGAACCTGCAAAATAACATAACCAACCAACGTGATTGCAATAGCATAAACTCAATAAAAACCTATGTATGTGATCAAGGAATCATACAATAAAACACAACAAGCTTTATAGGAAAGAATCATATTACTGTATCATATTGAATGTGAAATATAGATTACAACTGTGGCCTTGATGTCATAAGGTCCCTTC